>CM055266.1:85924073-86078213 GCA_029237695.1 Conchocele bisecta
GATATAAGAAATTTACGAGACTTTAAGTTTTCAATAAGCGAAGTTAAATTCTGAATTTTCTAAGTCCGTGACCTCGATCGTGGGGTCAGCGGGGGTCGTAAATTTAACGTAAGGCTAGCTGATGCCGTAGCAATGCATGTGCGAAATATCACGACATCGGTTGAAGGAAACAGAAGATATAAGAAATTTACGAGACTTTAAGTTTTCAATAAGCGAAGTTAAAATTCGGAATTTTCTAAGTAAGTGACTGAGTGTATGTGTTATATATACTGGACGTGATATTTTATTAGGTTAGTACGGGTTAACGGCAAAAGAAATCACTTTTAAGGATGGCCAGACCCTTACAGAAAATTATGAAGGGTAAGAGGCAGTAATACGTTAATCAAAAACCATGTTCAGAGCCCAATATGAAAAAAATAGATTTTTATTTTTTTCAAGGTAGCGACGTTTCATGAAAAATGTCTTTTTGTCAAAACACATAACATTGTTTACTAGACATTAAAGAAACCCCGATGAGCTAGGATGTTGTACCGATTGAAGACTACGGAAAACTATCGTAGTAAAAAAAAATGCAAATTGTGTGAACTAGATTTATCCAATGAAACCACAGTTGTTTGGTGCGCATGTCACGTGACATCAACATCGCGAAAATCTATATTTTTCTGTAAAGTACAATGATTATATTTCTTAATTTTCGTATTCAATGGGTGAATTCAGTATTGCATGGACGAATACAATGAACTGATTACAGTACAGAGTGCATTATTAGCAACTGATCAACGGATTATTTTCATGGTTTGACGATATGGACTGAACGTGATAAGGCTTGAATTGGCTAGCGTGTTCCTATAAAGCAATTGCATCCTGGAGGCATTGCTCAAAAACAAAAGAACAACACATATAAATGTATAGAGACCTACAAGCAGGGCTCGAAATTAACGGTGGTCCTGTGGTCCGTGGCTAGTAGTTTTTCTGTCGGACCAGTAAAAAAATCCAGCCAGCTGGTTCTCCCGGCTGGTAGAGAAAATTGGTCAGTAAGTCAGAAAATTCCCATACCGGTAATTATAATAATTCTATCTCAAAATGTACTGAAATAATCGGAAAATCAACTAGTCAAGCTTTTGTTAAGCGATTTGAATATACCGTAGATTTTCGTTTGCATCCCTCAGAGAAATTTGAGTATTTTTGTGTGCCATTCTGGCTGTTTACGCCACAAATCTTGTTTGCACTATTACGTATTTTAAGTGCCTGATTGTCGGACCAGTAGAATTCCTGCAGGACCAGTAGATTTTAAAACCTACTGGTCCTGCTGGCTAGTAACGAAAAAAATTGGTTAATTTCGAGCACTGCCTACAAGGCGCATATCCCGTCCTACGCACGTTCGTCAATGCATACAATTTGTCAGAAAATATGAAAGCATAAATGTTACAAAATTGATGATTTTTGTTCCAATATAAACAAACTTGAATATATGTGTCAGAGCAGGGCTAGCTATTTTTTCCAATTATCGACTTACCAATTTCCTACGGAAATCTGTACTATTATCAATCTGCTCACAAAAGCGGTTCATTTCCTCGATGGATTCTGCAGCTTTGACGGTCATGTCATCTTCTAGCTCTGGTGTACGAATTGAACTCAGCATTCGATGATATGCTGCTGGTTTCGAGCAGATTCATCAAACTTTGTGCGGCAATACTGGTACAGTAGCCCTGAAAAGGTCAAGGTCATAATTATACATTATGGCAATGCAGGTGTGGCACACATACCTGTGAACGAGGTGTTTAACTATTGACGTAATTGAAACTTATGTAGATCATGGTGTGCCCAATTTGAGAACCATTTGTTAACGTTAATCATAATTTCGAAGGTCAAGAGCGTTGAAATATTGAAGCAATTATGGCCAGTTTCGGACTTTGAGAAACTGTTACGAACAAATGCAAATGCTATGCATACAATCTACGTACAATTTCGACCTTGACCTCGGGTCAATACACGTGACACTCAGCTGGACTATTCCGTTCAGATAAACACGAATGACAATATTGTTGAAATCCATGACGCAGTTGCAAAGAAACTATGATCGGTGCGTATGTCTTTAAGCCGATGGATGCCGACACGCGCAGACGCACATACTCCGAGTATCATTTTAACCCCCATTTTTTTAACCCCTCCCACTATGCGTGAGGATAATAATTTGGTACCAATTCAAACAGATCAAGAGGTGTCCAGAGTGCTGTGCATACAGCAAGCCCAGTGGACATTTTCCCAGCACAACACTGGGTAATGGTGGACATTCGTAAATTTACGTGTGGCACATTGATGATCCAAGAGTTGCTAGAACAACGCAGCTGTTCACAACTAATATGTGTAGGATATTCTTGGTACTGTTATCGATGTTTATGAGAAAGTTTATTTTGCTAACGTAAATATTGAATAGCGCTTTGTAGCGCTAATGATCAGTTATCGCTACACCATTGTTAGCTAAATATTACCCATATTTTTGTTTGTGTTAACATTTATGCGGTCCGCTTATGACGTAATTTGTACCGGGTGCGAGGTATTCCGCATGATGATGTCGGACAGAAAAACTTACGTGAATTATCGATGCTAAACATCGTTGTATTTATGCATTTTAATCTCTTCTTTAAAGCAATATTTATTGTGCGATCGTATATAATATGATTTTTAAGCGAAAATATTGAATTTTAAACTCGAAATCGTGTGAACCAATATTGGTTCGGCATCCTAGCTTTACAGGCAATGGACCGCACCGTAACTCTGAACCAGCATGGGGTCATTTCAGAGTTATCCGCAACTAGGGGAAACTGAGATTTTGCCTAAACGGTTTCATGCAAAAAAATAGACATATAGATATCGCCTTCATTCCCATTTCATTCCCACTACGGCCATATCACGTCCCCTTGCCTCCCTGTATCGGCGGATTGCAAGATTTGAAATCAGTCGATATTTATCTAAATACGCGTGTAATGGTATTAAACCAGACATGCCTAGTTGCAGATTGCATTAACTTAGATATACACGTTTTCATCGGTGACCTACATATTAAAATAATGTTTTTATCGCTCATTTTGTCCAACTACACAAGACTTGAAAACGGTAAACAAATGTGCGCTCGGCATTTTGCCGAATCATTTCCGTAATTCTATTTTCAAACCGGAAAATGACATCATGACAACACGCGGTGGATCACGTGGTTGAAAATGGCGGTATCTCGAACATCATGAACATGTCGGAAATGAATGTTTTCAAAGATAGAGAGGCGTTTGATTCTGTGACGCTGAATGTGAATGATATTTGCGCCCAAACTACTTACTGTTTGCGCAATAATAGCGCGTCAGTCAATGTTGGTCAAGATTCACACGCGCAAATACAAATTGACATGTGCTTTTCACATTTTTAATAATTAAAAATCGCCGTACTGTCGGGGTCATGACCCGAGCTCCGCCAATTATTTTATAATTATTTCATTGGTCAGTCACTTCGGAAACTTCCCGAGATGGAAATTGGGTCACGCATGCTTTCGATGAATAATCTCTCGGGCGTAGACACATAACTTGGAGAAAGGGGCCGTTATGGAATGTATTTACATATAAAATATCGATGCAATCGTGTTCAATAATCATATTTAAAGGTAATGTCAAATGATTTTTGTGTTGTGCAGCCCACGAAATGTCAGAATTATGTGTGCAAATATGACGAAGGTTCAATTTTTGCCAAATTTTGAAACCGATACACAGAGCAATGGGGAGGTGGTCAGTCTCTATAGCATAAATAATCAATGAAAAAAATGATATAGAGACATGACATGTCAGTCTAGCAAAAAAAATGGTCCTAAAAGGTGTTTATATAGGCATATTTTTTGGGCAGCATGTGGTGGAACAGTAGGCTACTTGGTGTACCCCTGTGCTCCGGGGGGCGGGGGGGGGGGGTGGGTGAGGGGTCGACGATTCAAATAGACCCACATGGTCAAACCCACCCAGTCGAATTACCACCATGGACAAAAGTGGGATTGGGGAATTAGTCTAATATGTGAGACCCAAACAAGCTTCGAAGATACTTTTGACTTGTCGAAGCTGCGAGGGTAATGAAGGAGTCACATGTTGGACAAGGGGGGGAATATTCTTGAATAGCCCAAATACATTTTTGACCCATGTAATGTGCAAAACAGAAGCGCTATACTTTCAAACGAAGAATACCTGTTTTGTTTTAAAGTGATGTTTATCGCCGATGATGCGGGATACGTCACGATTTTTCTAGATTATTATACAACAGTTCAAAACGATGCCACGCCAGTAACTGAAACAAACTCAGGAAATAAGCGTTGCGCATGCGCTAGTATCATTCTTGTTACATATTTCACGCGCTGACTTTTCGGCACACCGTAAATCTGTATATGTATCTTCCAAATAGTCAAACCCCTATTGGGGACAAGACTTCGGGGGACATATAGGCTATAGACCATTCAATTCAGACACTAAACTATTTAGACAGTAAAACTCAGTGGCACAAAAATAATACGCTCATCACCAACACCTGACAACAAACATTCTATGCTTGGATAATGCATCAGTCAATGTAAATCCCGCCCCCCCCCCTCCGGGGGAATAGTGGGGCTTATAATTTCGTTGCTGTTAAAGCCCCGGAGCGGGGGGGGGGGCGGGTGGCGGGGATTTACATTGACTGATGCATAAACGTATATAATAATAAGGATACATACCCACACATAACGCAGAAACATATTTTACGTAAAATAACGGACGCCTAATTTAGTAATCACTCCACACGTTTCCAACATCCTAAAACAAAACAACCGTGTTTTTATTTTACACAATATTAACTAACCTGTCATTACTGTGCATTGATTGACGCGCGTCACTGTCCATACAGTGAAGAAATGTGACTAAGTTACTTTTAAATATTTGAATTATTTGAATTATTCAAATAACTTGCGTATGTTTAAAATATTTTATTACCTATCGATATCTTATAAAATAGCATATTACTGCACACCAGAAAAAAAATGGCAGTGTACGAATGATCATTTACATCCTTTGAATAACTATATATATATATATATGTGTTTAAAAATTATTGTTAGACACTGTGCTTGATCATTCATTCGGACAGTGACGAACGTCACTCACTGCACATTCGTGAGTCATTAGTTAATATTGTGAAAACGAGGGACGCCGCATTTGCACGGCCCTGAAACCACCGGACCTTCACAATAGTGTGATCTAACTATCTCACGATTATTTTACAGCAACGGCATTTTATCACAAAAAATTGGGAATGCTATGCGATGCAATTTTGAAGATGGAACATTCAGAAGAAACAAGTTTTACAATCCATTTATAGTTGGTGAATATATCGCACTTACACTTGAGATCTGCCTGTTTTTCATGTTGTAAGTGCGATATCTTTATCAATTACGGATGGATTGTAAAACTTGTTTCTTCTGAAACCAGTTCCATATTCATAATTACATCGCATAGCATTCAGATATTGTTTATAAAATGGATAAAATGTCGTTGTTGTCGAATAATAAACAAATATTAAGCACGAACGTTGACAACGGTCTTTCACGAAAGTTGCCACCGGACAGCTTTACGCCTATTAAACTATTGGGAAGGTCTGGTGGTTCCAGGGCCGTGATTTGATGTTGCAAACGGCATGTGTTGATTTCGTTCACCGTGTTTCTATATATATTACTATAGTAATCATGTTTTCGGATAAGTGGGAGGTTTGCGGCACCGAACTAATCAGGGCACCCCACCCCGCCCCCTGCTCGCCCCCGTTCCAATTCGGCTGAATGCTTGCTGTCGTGTCTTCTCGTGTCTTCAAATATATTGTGCAGTTTGAGCTTGACAGTGATATATGGCCGTTATTTCGTTGGTGGAAGTGTGTTTGTGTTGTTTTTTCTTGTTGTATGTTTGTATTGTACCCCCGCCCAGTTTACTCCCTATTTTGTTGAAGACCGAACACCACCGGTTGTGGAGTGCACATTTACGCCTTAATGAAGACCGTTTCACTTGTGTCATATAGTTCTTTATGGCTGTATTATATTTGTTGGTGGTTATCATGACGTATATACCAATAGAATACATTCAAAATACAGTACTATGAGCTGACATCATAATGATGTGACGTCAACTTTTTGAACGCGCGTGTTTACGAGTGGCATTACATTCAGCAAAATGCAGTGAGAATATAAACAATTATTTGCATGAAATCAAATTATAGAAACGTCTGTAAGCTGGTCAGATTGGATAACGCATAATATAGCTACTGATTTCAAACACTAATTGTGTGTAACATGGTGAGGAAATACACCACACCAATTAACGTGTTCAGAATACCATGTAGTTTGACTGCTGTTGGAGCTGATTCCATTGTACATATTGGTGGTGTATTCGTGTCGTAATTATGTTTCACAACCAAACAACAAACTTGATACCAAATGTCACCTAAATGCTGTCACAACGTTATAGAACAAAACTAACAACGATGGCACAACATTGTGACACCGTTACTATTAGCTGTACTGCTTGGAGCCATTTTTCATAAAAAAAATACAAACAACGTTCATCTAATATTGAAGTCCAAATGTTGAGTTAACGTTCTGAACCGAGAAAACTTACATCATTAATTGACCCAAGCATCGTGACAACGACATCGTGACAACGTTGCTATACGACCACTTTTTTCAGAACTTTACAACAACGTTCATGTAAACTTACTCTCATTAAACGGTTGTGTCAATTTTGCGAGTTACGTCTTTGTCACAACCAAATCGCAAATGTTTATGGAACGTTCCATTCAAGATGTCATGTACTTGTTGCATTCCAACATTCACACATCATTCAAACAACGTGATAACAGCATTACTGTCGGACCATTTTTTATATTTTTTTTTCTCAAATGTACCCAACAACATACTAGTGCATCATGCCAACTTTACTTGTCTATCAGTCGGACGTAGCATTTTCAATATGTTTTATTAAAAGAAACTCAATACAACGTTATTTAGTTAATATCAATGTTGTGAGCCGACCGAAAAAAAATCACAACTTTCCAACAACATCGTGAAAACACATTGTGAGCCAATAACACTTATTTTCGACCTTTATTCACCCTCACCCACCCACAAAAAAACACAACGTTGCTGACACGTTTCATTGGACATGTTGTATCAACGTTGTAGTCCAACATACCATGCACTACGTTGATACAACATCGTGATAAGATGCCATTTTTTCGCAACGAAATCAAAACGTTTATAGAACATTTCTTTCCGGATGTCAGCTACACATTGACATGCAAGACAACGTACACTGTTCAATCAATATGGTGTCAACGTTCCTTTTCGTTTTACTACATGTACTTGCAAGTCTACGTAACAACACTTATACCACACCTTGGTGGTAACAATAACATAACGTACGTTAATAGAACGTTGAAGTTAATGTCGTGGCGACGTTACGAGTCGAGCTACCAAAAAACTTACTAGACATCGTAAACAACGTTTCATGTCAAATGTTGTGTCAACGTTGTGATACAACAATTACTATGTACATTGACACAACATCGCAGCAACGTGTCTGTATTGCCAATATTTTCACAACAAACCAAACACAAACTTAATAGGACGTTCCATTCCAAACGGTACATACACGTTGCACGTCAACATAGCGCACAACGTTTAAACAACGTGGTGACTACATTACTGTTCTACCATTGTTTCCTCAACTAAAACACAACGTTAAACAAACGCCAAAACAAATATTATGACAACGTTGGTCTTTAACACAGAGTACGTTAATAACTTAATATAACGTTGAAGTTAATGTTGTGGTAACGTTACGAGCTACCAACAACTTATTATGTGATAATGGACATTGTGACAACGTTTCATGGCAAATGTTATGTCAACGTTGTGATCCAACATATTACGTAACATTGACACAACATCGTAACAACGTATCTGTTATTGCCAACATTTTCACAACCAAAACACAACAATAATAGAACGTTCCATTCCAAAGGGTACATACACGTTGCAAGTCAACATAACGCACAACGTTTAAACAACGTGGTGACTACATTACTGTTCTACCATTGTTTCCCTAACTAAAACACAACGTTAAACCAACGTCACACAATGATTATGCAAAACAATGATTATGACAACGTTGTGTCTTTAACACAGAGTACGTTAATATAACGTTGAAGTTAATATTATGGTAACGTTACGAGCTACCGAACAATTACTATGTGACAATGGACATTGTGACCACGTTCATGACAAATGTTCTGTCAACGTTGTGATCCAACATATTACGTAACATTGACACAACATCGTAACAACGTATCTGTATTGCCAACATTTTCACAACCAAACCACAACATTAATAAAACGTTCCATTCCAAACGGTACATACACGTTCCAAGTCAACATAACGCACAACGTTTAAACAACGTGGTGACTACATTACTGTTCTACCATTGTTTCCCTAACTAAAACACAACGTTAAACCAACGTCAAAACAAAGATTATGACAACGTTGTGTCTTTAACACAAAGTACGTTAATATAACTTTGAAGTTAATGTTGTGGCAACGTTATGAGCTAACAAAAACTTACTATGTAGAATGGACATCGTGACAACGATTTAATGACAAATGCTGTGTCAACGTTGTGATCCAACATACTAACGTTAACATTATGACACAACATCGTAGCAACGTATCAATATTGCCAACTTTTTCACAACCAAACCACAACATTAATAGTACGTTCCATTCCAAACGGTACATACACGTTGCGAGTCAACATAACGCACAACGAATTTAAACAACGTGGTGACTACATTTACTGTTCTACCATTGTTTCACTAACTAAAACGCAACACGTTAAACCAAACGTCAAAACAAAGATTATGACAACATTGCTTTATGTACTTATTTGTGGACTGCAAAAATCGTGACACGTGTCTTTAACAACAAAGTACGATATTATAACGTTGAAGTTAATGTGTGGCAAACGTACGAGCTACCAAAAACTTTACTATGGACTTTGACATCGTGACAACGTTTCATGACAAATGTTGTGTCAACGTTGTGATCCAACATACCACGTAACATTGACACAACATCGTAACAACGTATCTGTATTGCCAACATTTTCAGAACCAAACCACAACATTAATATAACGTTCAATTCCAAAAGATGAATACACGTTGCAAGTCAACATAAGGCACAGCGTTTATACAATATGGTGACTACAATACTGTTCTACCATTATTTCACTAACTAAAACACAACGTTAAACTAACGTCAAAACAAAGATTATGACCACGTTGTGTCTTCAACACAAAGTACGTTAATATAACTTTGAAGTTAATGTTGTGGCAACGTTATGAGCTAACAAAAACTTACTATGTGATAATGGACATCGTGACAACGTTTAATGACAAATGCTGTGTCAACGTTGTGATCCAACATACTACGTAACATTGACACAACATCGTAGCAACGTATCAATATTGCCAACTTTTTCACAACCAAACCACAACATTAATAGTACGTTCATTCCAAACGGTACATACACGTTGCGAGTCAACATAACGCACAACGATAAACAACGTGGTGACTACATTACTGTTCTAACATTGTTTCACTAACTAAAACGCAACGTTTTAAACCAACGTCAAAACAATGATTATGACAACGTGTGTCTTTAACACAAAGTACGTTAATATAACGTTGAAGTTAATGTTGTAGCAACGTTACGAGCTACCAAAAACTTACTATGTGACTTGGACATCGTGACAACGAATGTCATGACACAATGTTGTGTCAACGTTGTGATCCAACATACCACGTAACATTGACACAACATCGTAACAACGTATCTGTATTGCCACCAACATCACAACCCAAACCACAACATTATTATAACGTTCAATTCCAAACGGTGCATACACGTTGCATGTCAACATAACGCATAACGTTTAAACAACGTCGTGACTACATGACTATTTTTACCTAACTAAAACACAACGTTAAACCAACGTCAAAACAAAGATTATGACAACGTTGTGTTGCAACGTATCTTGCAATGTTAACACAACGCCGTCACAACGTTACGATCACACCTGACTGAAACACAACGTAGAAGCAACGTTAAATGCAAATTGTCTGTCAACGTTGTGTTCCGACCTACATTTCAACATTGCAAAAACGTCGTCACAACGTTCCATTAGGACATAACGTATACCAACCAAACCACAACGTTGTACTTACGTAAGTTGTTAGCTGGGAGAACGCCTGTAACTATTCACGAGAATATAGGCGTTCTATGAAAATGCAAAGGCACACGGTACCGACAACATTTTAAATGAATATATAAAATCAACAAAAGAGCAAATGCTTCCTATATATCTGTCACTTTTTAATACCATCTTGTCTTACGGTATACTACTAGACGCCTGGTTAACAGGAACAATTAAACCAATATACAAACATAAAGGTGACGCTGAAAACTCCGCTAATTATAGACCAATCACAATACTTAGCTGTCTAGGAAAGTTATTTAAATCATTACTAAATAAGCGTTTAAACAAGTTTGTTGAGCACCATGAGTATTTATCAAATAACCAAGCTGGTTTTATGAAAGGATACTCGACGACCGACCACATTTGTGTAATTTTGTTCGTTTATTGATTTATCACAAGCATTTGATTCTGTTTGGAGGGTTGGTCTATGGCGAAAATTATTACAAAGTAGCATAAACGGGCCATTCTTCAGAGTTATTTATAATATGTACGATGGAATCAAAACATGTGTCTCTAACAATAACGAAGTTTCACAACGTTTTCTAAGCTTCTTTGGAGTTAGAAAAGGCGAGAATCTATCACCGATACTATTTTCACTATATCTGAACGACCCAGAAGCGTTTTTAACCGCAAATAATAATGATGGTATTGAAATAAAACATAGAACTGAAGAAACATGTTTTCTTATCAAACTTCTAGTTCTATTATATGCTGACGATACAATTATTGTCGCCGAAGATACGGATAGCCTACAAAAATGTCTTAATGACTTCCGGACGTATTGTGATGCATGGAAATTAAATATAAATACGATGAAAACAAAAGTAATAGTGTTTGGTACAACAAAAAACAGCAAATACTCATTTAAATTAGGTAATGAAACAATAGAGACAGTAAATTAATACAAATACCTGTACACTTTTCTAGAAGTGGCAGCTTTCTAAATGCCCGCAAACGTATCGCTCAACAAGCCAGAAAAGCCACTCACTTGTTATACACTCGCATCAACAACCCACATTTACAGATCGATTTACAATTAAAACTGTTCGATCATACAGTCTTACCTATATTAACATATGGATGTGAAGTCTGGGGCTAGGAAATTATTTCTATACTCGAACGTATACATACCGACGTTTTAAGGAAAATAACCAGATGTCGCAAATCTACACCATTATACATGCTATATGCTGAACTTGGTCGGTATCCAATTTCGATCATAATTAAAACTCGGATGCTAGGATTCTGAAATAGAATTATTAAAGGCAGCCAGACTAAGTTGTCATTCTTAATGATGGAGTATATTTCTAGTCCAAATAGCGGACATTTTAAGTGGTTACAGTTTATCCGGCAAATATTAAATGACACTGGATATTCTAACCACTACGACATGCAGGAAGCAAATATCCGCGTACAATCAAAAACAAACTGATCGACCAATTTATTCAAGGTTGGCATTCTCAGGTGATTGAGTCCAACAAGGGCAAGTTATATACCCTTGTCAAGGATAATACGAAGATAGAACCATATTTTAATATCTTACCGAAATCTATGTATCTAAACATGGTTCGTTTTAGAACCGGAAATCATCGATTGCCGATTGAAACTGGTAGATGGATGGGGATACCACATTCAGATCGCAAATGTACTGTATGTAACACTAACGACTTGGGGGATGAGTTTCATTATCTTCTAGTATGTCCAGCATTTTTGGAATCACTAAAGAAATTCTTAAAGAAATACTATTATATACATCCAAATGTTATTAAATTCAAGAAACATCTTAACACAACATCTGAGTCAAAGTTAAAAAGGCTAAGCTTATTTATTGCTGACATTATATTGTTGTTCAGCAATTTCTAACTCTGCACTATGTTATTTTCATCATTATTATTATTATTGTTACCACTATTATTATTATTGGTAGACGTAGTACTTTGTTTAGCTTACATAATAACATGTTTACTATGTATAATCTTTTAATTTATTTTTAATTCATATCTCTGAATGTATGAAAGTATACATGGTGAATGGGTGATCTCAGATATACAACACAAGGACCATGTGTCGTTTTGTTGTCCGTCTGCAATCGCCGAATTCATCGATTCGTGACTACTACCTATAGTGTGGATTGATATGTATACATCATTAACACAATAGTTGTTCCGATACATGTTCATTTATGTAAGCACATGCTTCTAGTATATCCATATATGTCTTTCACATGTTTTTGACGACATCCTGTAACTATTGCTACTGGCTATTATCTTTGATCTTGATCTTATAGTGACTATTTACAATATTGTTTAAAGAAGATATGATCACACTAGCGGTTACCTTTTTGTTTTTTACTCTTCTACGATGGCTCGTTGAAAGAGATGAAAATCACGTACTATCATATTGCTTAGCGACATGATATGCTCTCACCTGCTTTCGAGTTTCGACCATCTGTGTGAGGACACGCCACATGTTACGGCACACCTTTAGGTTGTACATCATTAGATTGGTTAATTAACTCGGTCTCGATCTCCATTTGTTTGGAGATCGAGTATAGTGGGTTGACATATCATCATGTTTTCATTCGACTTGATAATTTTTACAAAGAAAGAGATCTTAATATATGTTTATAATGAAGTTTAATCAAGAACGTGACCAGCACAACGCGTGTCATGTACGTGATATTCTCACGTTGCACTAGTCTAAATTGTCGCATATATCAAATGTTCATTTTGCAGTCCCTGTCTCGACTTATTAATGTTACCAGTATTGTCAATGCTCGAAATTTCTCCCAGGATATACATAATTTTAATGAACATTTATACAATTACTAGAGTAACTCCAGTAATTGTTCAAGTAGAATCTATTCTGCAACCAACCCCGTGTCTTAAACTACTGATAATGTATTATTGATGTCAAACACCAACGAATACTATTTAATGCATCTGTAATTGGCAACCCCACTCATATACGTGTATGCCGTCCGTCATGTTGTTGTTGAAAATACAATGTATTGTATGTATACATGTATGCACTCATATACCACTGCGTGGTCTGAGATTGATGCCGTAATATAGGATATGTTCTGTTCTGTTATCGTACTAATCTTACTACTTTTATAATGGGCAATAACCCAATTCAACTCCCAGGTAGCAAAAAGGCCAAATATAAAAACGTACCTGAGGGCCAAACCAGGCAAATCGTGATTCATATAAGGAGGAACCCCTACCGTTAATTTACGCCGTCGCGTTGCATAGTATGGTACGTTTGTATTTTCTCTGTAGCAATGATACATACATGTAGTATAGCTCATTATACATTTTCAGGGCATATCTACCGATTATCTGGGGTTCGTTTCACTAAACTTCGTGCGACTAAAATGTTCGTAAGTGCAAAATTATGATAGTCTGTGAAGTTCAAATTAGCAATGTGTTATTGCAAACAATTATTGGATTTACATTTATTGAAAATAGGCTGCATATGCAGCCTATGCTCAATCAATGTAAATCCATCAATTGGAATTTCCAGACTATCCTAAATTTGCACTTATGAACATTTTAGTCGTGCGAAATTTGGTGAAACGGCCCAAAGATGTCTGCAGTTGATGATACAATGTTACAAACAATGCATTTTTCACCATTCCGTTCCCACAAATTTTACAATGGGATTGTATAATATTTTTATACATTGCGTTTCGCCATCTCTAAACAATAAATTACAGGGCTGGCGCATTATCTTTCCATAACTGTCAAATAAGTCAGAAGGGCCGCCAAAATGTTTTTGTTTTTTATTCTATTCTTTACTCCGTGGAGCTGTTATATTTTGTTTTTTGTTTGTTGGGATTTAACGGCCTATAAACAGCTAATGTCATTTAAGGCCGGGTCAATAGGTTTAGTACTAGATCCCATATATTACCTGTACTAAGTACCATTGCATGTACATATTGCAGGTATCCATATCCGTCCTACATGGATATTCAATTAATTGGCAACATATATATGTCCAGTTATATTGTAATATAGTTATATTTTCAAAATGGTCGCAATTGTCAATAATATTGATTCTGAAGCTGCAGTGTTCAGTATCTAAACATAATTTAAATTCAATGGTATGTATATAGTGTGATATTCTCTATATTTGCAAAGACCAATACGGATGGATTTCAAACAGTTTGATTATTGAAGAAAGGTTTCAAAGTGTTTCCAATATGTATTGACCGCAATTAGTATAAGGTTCGTATACGGCTATTTAGCTCTCCCAATTAGGTGAGCATAGCTGATCATTTTCAAGGCAGTATGTAGGATGTTAGGTGTCATGTTAAATCGTGCACTTACCAAATCTTCCGCATGTCAAATCATCCGCTATTTGGTCAATTCTTACAAACAATCAAATTCGGTGCAGTACAGTGATCGTGAGTAGATTCCTGATAAATACAATACATGGTAATGATATATAAGTCATGCAGTCTACAATAAGCTCTATATGTGATGTGATTATTATGTCAGTCAAACACTGTTGATATTAATACATCCAAAATCGTGATCATATACAGTGTCACAATGACTGTTAGCTTTATAAAGATGATCAGCATAATTCTGCTATTGCAATTAGGATTCGACTATTACGGTTATATATAGACACTACTATTACAGCTTCAATTTTATAAAACAGTGGCAACCCATAAAATGTACTCGAGGACATGTCCCTGGTTGCTATAGCAAATGTATAGTCCATCAAGAGAGTAATGCATTTGAAAGACAACCATAGACGAGAAATCAATTTCACATTGGGGTATACATGTATGACTTTATGTCACAACGATATTTCAGGAAGCTACAAATACATGTAGTATATATATACAAATAATTCCAGCACAAAAATATTTACACAATTCCCTAACATTTGATTGGTCCGTAGCAAGTCTCTGTCCAAAATTTATATCCCAGTAAACTCCCACGCCGAACTACTTTCCGTAACCGTGAGGCGCAGTTAAGATTATTCTTAAGAAAACGGAAAATAAGCACATTTTCTTGATGAATTTATTTCAAATGCTGGAATTATAAGGAATTAATGGCCTTTTTGTGGAATTTATCGGGGATATAAACTTGGAAAAGTCGTGGGAATACTGGACGAAGGCCCGCGACTTTTGCGTCGCCGAGATGCAAATATCTGCTCTTCCTCTCGGATTGTCTCATAAAGTTTATATATATTCTTCATACGTAAAGTACATGTGCCAACTACATATGTTAGCCCTGTTCCTGCTGAGCACTGAAAATGTGTTGAAGGAAGAATAGTATAATACATGATAAATAATTTGCATTGTATGTGGAACATGCATATGGACTATCCCAGTTTCAGCACTCTACTACCTAACTGTTCATATGTTAAACACCACTCATTTAATTGTTTGGGTGCCATTTTGAAAGTGTATAAACACGGTATTTCTTCAGTTTGTTATTGCATTTCAGTTTTCTGGTATTGCTTTCTTTGTTTCTGATAGCAAAATAATAGCAAAGTACAGCTGGTATAGTGTTAATATGTAATAATTAACAGTTATCTTAATTAATCTTACAGTTAATCTTAATGTTCTGCATTTTGGCATTGGTTGAGTAGTATGTGTTTCAAATCATCCATTCAGCATCGTAGAAAAGATATAAGGTATGACAATGTCCAGGCGTGGGTAAACGTTGCTGTGGCACGAGGGAACTGTTTGAGCCCCATGGCCGTAGGCCGCGAGGTCAAACAGTTCCCGAGTGCAGCGGATAACATTTACCCACGGCCGGACATGGTCGAACGTTATTGTTACATTTCCGTCGTAAATATCGTGTAATTTGAGCATTTATGCAGTAGTTTCGGTACTTTGATATTCTGTTCCATTCAAGTAGTATTTACATATTCCGGGGCCACAGTACACGTCGCGTGATGCAGTCGTATCGATTTCAAAATTTCGGTGCGACCTGGTGACGTATTGGCGTGTTCTAGTAACGTCATGAGACATGTCACAGGGTGAGAAACATGCATATCCGACCCGAGGCTCGAATCGGGGACCTCTGGATTACCATACCATCGCTCTAACCGACTGAGCTAACCGGGCACGAATACACATCTTCTCCACGTAGTGAGTTACGTACCGTGACATATTTCCCTGCCAAATTGAAATTCGTCCCCGAATTCGATATTTAATTCGTATCTGAATATCTTTTGTACATTTTGGGCAGTATTTATCGGTCACGGCCCCACGTTGGGCGCCAAATGTCACAGGGCGAGAAACATGCATATCCGACCCGAGGCTCGAACCGGGGACCTCTGGATTACAGTACCATCGATATAACCGACTGAGCTAGCCGGGCACGAATAAACATCTTCTCCCCATTGTGAGTTACGTACCGTGACATACACATGCATTACGTAGATGTTGTCTTGGCTCCGGAATGAGCATTGCCAAACAACACACGATGTATGTTTGATCACGACTGTGAGCGGTGTCGAACAACGGCAGTCACGTAACAATATACATTTGATATTCAATGTGAAAATTAGTGCCATAGACCTATACTATTGACATTAACAACTATACATGTATCATAGAAGTGTTCATATTGGAATACACAACATGGTAACTGTCATGATTAAATAAATAAGAAATCAACATATAAACATATAAACAGAAGGACACACATGCATTCTGTATCGGAAATGTGTGGTTAACTAATATGCATGTTGAAAGTAGGTACATGTTCATATGAAGCTTTATAAGTATCTAGGGCCCGCAAAATGTTTGTAAGTGCAAATTTAGGATCGTCTGGAAAATTTAATTAATGGATTTACAGTTATTGAGCATAGGCTGCAGCCTATGCTCAATAAATGTAAATCCAATAATTGTTACAAGAAAACATTGTTAATGTGAAATTTACAGACTGTCATATTATTGCACTTACGAACATTTTAGTCGTGCATCGTTTAGTGAAGCGACTCCCTGGCGTCGTAGAAAATAAGAAAAAAAGATTGCATGTAAAATGGTCATTGCAAATTCAGTGGGTGGGCAATGGTTAAAACTATTTTGTTGTTGCTAGTGTATCATCTGCTGTAGACATTATGTAATCGGAATAATTATGTGCATCAATCTTCTCTTGCAAACAATAATAGGAATTATTGTCATTGATAAAATTAATAGACACTGAAAGAGGTTTACATAATGGGACAATACAATATATAATATTCAATATAGGAATGAATGGCCTTTTTGTGGAATTTATCGGGGTATAAACTTGGAAAAGTCGCGGGAATACTGGACGAAGGCCGGAAGGCCTCGTCCAGTATTCCCGCGACTTTTCCAAGTTTATATCCCCGATAAATTCCACAAAAAGGCCATTCATTCCTTATAATTCCAGCATTTGAATTAAATTCATCAAGAAAATGTGTTTATTTTCCGTTTTCTTAAGAATTATTTTAACTGCGCCTCACGGTTACGGAAAGTAGTTCGGCTTGGGAGTTTACTGGGATATAAATTTTGGACAGAGACTTGCTACGGGCCAATCAAATGTTAGGGAATTGTGTAAATAGTTTTGTGCTGGAATTATTACAATATGCAATATTCCTTTATTCACTCAATGCCTACATATGGCAACATGAGGTATATAGTTTCAACAAATGTGAACAAGGCTTCAGGAAATAGCGCATACATACATGAATCATGGGTACTACATACAATGTATCATGACGAGACTGAACGCATTTTACTGTTGTTCCGAACAGTGTAGATCGCTGTCAGAGGGCACGTTTGTGCAATCCAAAAGGGAGTTAGACTGCCCAATATATATATCATGGTTATCTAACACACACAGTAGTTGCTACCCCTACTTAGTAAAAGTGAAGCGGACACACAGACGGACGAACGATATGTAAGTGGTAGTGTATAACATAAATGCAATGTATTACATGTAAAATTACTATTGCATTGTATTAAATTACTTGGTGGGAATGTTTTATTTTGGTTTATTTTGGTTTTAGTATTGTACCATCAATTGCAGACATCATATATTCTGTGACTTTGTTATGTTTCTCGATTGCGAAGTTCGAGGTTGGCATACTTCAAAATGGTGCCAAACATTCATCCAACGGGTTACAGAGCGCAGACATAACACTCGGAATTCAATTTAGTTTTGAGAAATATATGTCAGCAAAAATCCACCGGGGGAATGATGGTTTCCATTGCTGGCCTGACACACATAGATCCGTCGATATACTAACAGTTAGTGGGCAGTAACTCGTATTGTATTAATCGTTACATGGTCCTGGTTTGTCGCCTCTGGCATTGTGGGCCTCTCGTCCACGACATGGGAAATTGCGCTCGATGGGAAATGATGAAAATACACTCAGCCATCAAGTGCGCACGATTATGAAAAATGTTCGTCTGCTGTCGCTTTATATGTTGCCTTCTTACTCAATAAAAACATTGTTTGACAGCACTTTAGAATAATTTCCATATGAAATACTTCTAAATGGCTGTCAAATATGGTGGCACAGATGGGACATGGAAGCGGTTTTAGGTGCCCACGCGAATACCTTAGCCAATGAAACGACGTGCACGTCAGCTTACCAATGTTGTACACCAGTATGGCACATCACCAGTGCGGATACACAGCAGTATGGCATGGCACCAGTAGGTATAAACACAAGTATGCCATGTCACGTATGTACAATGTACACACAACAGTATGGACTGTCACCAGTATGCATATAACCCGGTATAGCCTGTCACCGATATGTATACACATAAATATGACATGTCATCATTATGAACACAGAGGTATGAGATGTCCACAGTATATTTACACACCAATATGGCATGTCACCAAGATGTATAAACAACAGTGGCATGTGGCGAGTATGCTATCACAACAGTATGTCATGTCATCAGTATGTGTACACGCCGATACGGCATGCCACCAGTATGTATAGACACACAGCAGTATGTCATGTCACCAGTATGTGTACACACCGATATGGCATATCACCAGTATGTATAGACACACAGCAGTATGTCATGTCACCAGTATGTGTACACACCGATATGGCATGTCACCAGTAAGTATAGACACACAGCTGTATGTCATGTCACCAGTATGTGTACACACCGATATGGTATGTCACCAGTATGTATAGACACACACCAGTATGTCGTGTCACCAGTATGTGTACATACACGTATAACATGTCACATTATGAATACACACCGGTATCGAATGTCACCCATATGTAGACACAACAGTACGGCCTGTCAGACTGGTGTGCATCCATACTGGTGATAGTCCATACTGTTGTGTGTACATACGTGACATGTAATACGTGTGTGCACCCATGCGCACGCGAAACCGTTTTACGTGCGTACACAAAACCTATCGCGCGTGTGCACGCAGAACCTATTGCATTATTCCCATGTCTCCCATGTCGTTTCATTGGCTAAGCTATCGCGTGCGCACGCGAAACCGTTTTGCGTGCGCACGCGAAAACTATTGCACGCGCAAGCGGAACCGTTTTGTGTGCGCACGCAAAAACATTTCGCGCGTGTGCATGCAGGACGTATTGCCCGCGCACGCGAAAGTAAACAATAGTGCCATGTCACCCTCTGTGCCACGTTCGCAAAGTTTTATCTCTTATATCTCTGCAACCCAAAGTCGGATTGACTGCAACTTCATATACGTGTTGTCATCATCCATATTTTCATTATATAACCCACCCATGCGGCCCCTGTGTTCAAGTTCAATGTCAGATTAGACATTTGCGGTAAAGTTTTGCCTACATGTTATCTCTGTAACCCTCAGTCGGATTTTTGGACTGCAAGTTATATTCAGAGTTACGTATACTGTATTTAGATCCAAAGTTATATTCGTCGAAAACGCAACACGAATATTTTAGACTCATTTCAACAGAAAATATACAGACAATCAGAAAAATTGCAAATTTTATTTATCACATTATGGAAAAAACGAAATTCATTTACCGCCTGACATTGTTGACAAATGTGGCCCGTTTCCTCAGGTCATGATCACATTTACTATATATGACACCAACCGACAGGGGACCACATGTCACTTGCGATCAGCGTAGACCTAGATCAGCTGCGAATCTGCAGCATGATTAGTTTTTACACTGTACGCAAATCCAAAACTCTTTTCGAAATTCTGAGCTGACAAATTTGCCACACGGTCTACAGGATGTATACGTATTTATGTCCCTTCTTGGTCCGGTTACATACTCATAACGATACATGTAGTAGATTTGGCGCTTGTTAAATTGTAAGTATACATGTTATGTGTTATGGGCCTAATTCACTGAATAAAACGTATTGTATTATTGTATTGTCTTGAAATGCCAGAAAATAAATTATTTGTCGTCATCAATAGTTGCATCTTATTATATACGTACTTTCGTTTCCCATTGAAATTCAATGCAACGCAAGACGTCAATATTTTCCCATATTGACGTCGCGTGAGTTCATATTTGTCAGTGCCGGAACAACGCTTCACAACGCAAAATAGTTCCTTCTAAATCACCACTAATTTGTTTATTTTATTTATATTTTGTATATTTTTTTAAGCGCATATCAATTTCAAATGATGTACGTATAATATAATGAAATGGTTATTTGATTTGTATGTGGATATATCCCACTCGTTACGCCGCGCAACGATATTGCGCTCATACGTGGGCAATACGCTGCGGAACTCGTGCATATATCTACATACACATGAAATAACCTATAACTATAGCCCACCCATGCCGTCTCGGTGTTCATGGCCAAGGTCAAATGACTTAGAAATGTGTGTATTTTAGTTTTTGAGGAGCATATCTATCAGTGCAACTGATTTCATTTTCCGTGGAGTTATTCCCCCTTGTATACTGGCCACACCACGACGGGCGTACATATATACTGTGACCTTCGGTACTCTTCTTGTCGTAATGATACCTTTACATTATTGAGTGAACTGCTATAGAAATACTACACCTACAGTTGGGTCAGCGTGTAAGTGCACACACTAACGAACACGACAGGTTGGAACCAACCTGTCTTGTTCGTTCGTGTGTGCACTTACACGCTGACCCCACTGTAATTCATGTATAAAAAAAATGTAAATATTTTTCTAGATTTTTTTCTCATTTCGCATCAAAAGTGTATGTTGTTACCACTCAGTTGAACCGTCTCGGCGAGACGGTTCAACTGAGTGGTAACAACATACACTTTGGGTGGGTAGCGAACCAACATGTCGTGTTCGTTCGTGTGTGCACTTACACGCTGACCCCACTGTATACTGTGACCTTCGGTACTCTTCTTGTCGTAGTGATACCTTTACATTATTGAGTGAACTGCTATAGAAATACTACACCTAATTCACCTTCACAGATAACCATTCAAATATGAGACACGCCATGTGATTGTGTACCTATTAAGAAAATGTGTGACCTTTCATGTAAAATATTAACAAACTTAACGATATTTTATTTAAATAGCATCGAGAGATAACGAAATGTTCATCCATATTTGCCATGAAATTTTCATCCTCTTTCGAAATAATTTACAGAAATTATCACAGTTTTTGTAAATATGTTTCATCGTACATGTTCTTGGGTACAAAATCACATGACGTGTTTCAAATTACTAAGTCCAAGTGTCAACACTGTACTTTACGGGTAATTATTATATCGGTCAGATTTCGGGCCCGGGAGGGACATCGATCATGTCAACGAGAAAACATGCCTTATTGCTGGCAATGATTGCGAAAAGACCAATAATTCATAAAAGCGGCTTTGGCTGGAGAAATGGGGCTTATGGGATGTGTGACCAGTGTAGCTCCTGATCAAATAGCACACTCATGGAACCTGATAACGATCTATATTGCTTGTTGGAAGCATGACATGTGTTTCATTGATGGAATGACAAAGAGTGCAGATCCTGATCAGACTGTGCAGATGCACATGCTGATCTGGATCTAGATTGGTAACAAAACCAATAACACCCGTACGTATGGCGTATGAATATGTGCGGTGGCTGGCGTTATTTTGTTTGCATTTTAAAGTCATTTGTAGGTATTGACGGGATAAATAGAATAGTAGGTTAGTGCCTCTGGCGCGGCTTAGGAAACGGGTTGGGCGAGGCTCTACCATCCCGTTTCCTAAGCCGCGCCAGATATGTTTTCCCATTCACGGCGCTAACCTACTATTCTCTATTTCTCCAGTGACAGACACAACTGAGCCATGTGAGTTTGTAGATAAGAAGATGTGCTGCGATATTTCATGAAAACGGTTTGCAAACAAAACGGTATTTTCCGTAAATGACGTTGGAAGTTGACGAAATGTTCAGAGTAAATGCGGAATAGCATTCCCATTTGCTATGAAACTTTCGTCACCTATCGACGTCATTTAAAAAATGGTGTCATAGTTCCTCTAAATATTATTCACGAGACCCTTCTTAGGCTTAAAATAGCATGACTTACATGTATCTCAAATGTGGCCACCATTATTTCGATCTATAATAATATCGTCCTTTTGGAAAAAAACTAAACGACATAGACATCGACCTGGTGCCAATGCTAAAATATATTTATCTCCTAATTAGGAGATACTAATTAGGAGTAAGTATCTCCTAATTAAGATTTTCTATCCCCTGATTAGGAGGACTTAGTATCTCCTAATTAGGACTTATTATCTCCTAATTAGGAGTTAGTATCTCGTAATTAGGAGATAAAACAATCACAACCTTCTACGTTAATCTTGCCCATACGTCAACGTTTTTGAACACCTATTGGCAATCTAAACTCGCAATGAAGCAGCATTATTGGCTGAGCCTGAGCTGTAGCACAACTCAGGCTCAGCCAATCAAGCTGCTTGATTTCAAGCAAAATATCCAGGTATTTTGAAGAAACAACGTATGGCAAGATTAGTGCCGCGGTGGTGTATCAGTCAGTAAGTATGAAACGAATGCAATTTCAGATAAATAGAAAATAGCAGCCGAACTCCTGTTGATTACGATACAATTTATCAGAAAAAGCTGTGAAACGAATATATAAAATAGTTTTCGTTGGAAAGAACGCGGACTTCTTTTCGTTGCACTATTACATTGACGCCATTTGGTAACATCACGTGACGCCGTTCGTCCAATGAAACACCAGTTTCCAATTAGTTGTAAACCGGGTATTCGTATCTGGGGGGCCGTTTCACTAAACTTCGTACGACTAATATGTTCGTAATTGCAAAATTATGATAGTCTGTAAATTTCACATTAACAATGTTTTCTTGTAAACAATTATTGGATTTACATTTATTGAGCATAGGCTGCACATGCAGTCTATGCTCAATAAATGTAAATTCATCAATTGAAATTTCCAAACTATCGTAAATTTGCACTTACAAACATTTTAGTAGTACGAAGTTAGTGAAACGGCCCGCCAGGTCCATGTCTGATATACCATTATGTTATCAGCCAATACAAAGCATATTACCTGATAAATAGTACATGTACATATTGTGTGAGAGACGGCTAAGTTAGGCCAATTTCAAAATAACCACCGACTAAACTGCTTAGTTCGTACGACTAAAATGTTCGTAAGTGCAAAATTATGATAGTCTGTAAACGTGAAATTAACAACGTTTTCTTGTAAACAATTAATTGATTTACATGTATTGAGCATAGGCTGCAGATGCAGCCTATGCTCAATAAATGTGAATCCATCAATTGTAATTTCCAAACGATCCTAAATTTGCACTTACGAACATTTTAGTCTTACGAAGTTTAGTGAAACGGGCCACTGGAACCCACGAATCCGACGTTTCGGCACAAGACCTTTATCACGAAATTAGTTTCTACTGAACTCTCAACCCGTTGCGTTCAGTAGAAACTAATTCCTTGATAAAGGCCGTGTGCTGAAACGTCGGATTAGTGGGTTCCCGCTTTGTTTTGCAGAATTGTTGAACATATGTATTATTGCGGAAAGATATAAAACTACTTAGGCCTATCATCATATCTCCGAAAGTTTGTAACTAACAATATTTGCGCGATATTTCATGACAAACATCTACAAAAATACGGTATTGTCCGTAAATGACGTCGATTGTTGACGAACGGTTGAGAACAATTCGCATTTGCTATGAACAATGTTTCAACTTTCGACGTCATTTACAGAAAATGGCAGTTTCTGTAAATGTTTTTCAGAAAAAATCGCACATCTTCTTTGGTGCAAAATCACGTGGCTAATCTTAAATGACGCTGAAATGTTCGATCGATAACACTTTCTTCGACATTTTCAGACTTCTGTAAATCCGATAAAGAAACTCGTGTTCCGCCCTCGTTTCTTTATATGATGTCCAGTAGCCGATTTCACCAACATTGCAAAGTATACTTTTCTAGCAAAGTATACTTTGAGGGAGTAATCATTTATTTTTCCTGAAATGCATTATTTCATATAGAACTAACAACTGCATATATTTGATGATTAAAACTATGCAGAATAATAAAAATTAATAAATTTATTCTAAAATTTGCTAGAAAAGTATACTTTGCAATATTGGTGAAGTAGGCTACTGGGGGCCGTTTCACTAAACTTCGTACGACTAAAATGTTAGTAAGTGCAAAATTATGATAGTCTGTAAATTTCACATTAACAATGTTTTCTTGTAAACAATTATTGGATTTACATTTATTGAGCATAGGCTGCATATGCAGCCTATGCTCAATAAATGTAAATCCATCAATTGATATTTCCAGACGATCCTAAATTTGCACTTACGATGTCTCGGGAAATCAATCCGGTATTTCAAAATTGTAATGGATAAAACTTATATATAGTTAACAACTGTGTTACATGTAACTACCAATATTATAGTATGCTTATTTATGTTTTACAATTTTAAATAATTTCATTAGAAGAATGATAAAGATACAGAAATAAAACGGTATATGCATCGAGTAGTTCGAACATTATACCCATATTGTGATTAATGGAATAGCCCACAATTAAAAAATGCTTTAATTTAACGACGGCACTGGCCCGATGATCTTGCATGTCTGGACCGACTATTTAAGTCCCCATCCGATAGGACTAGGCTAGCACGAAGTTGTCTTGCCCAAGGACACGCCGAATCGACCATTCGCCCAAAATTAAAGTGGAACATGCCACTTATATCCAGTGAATGCAAGGGTTAAATACCAGTAACTCGAAGCAGGGATATCATCACTGCGGGATACGGTCAAATACACACGAGTGGACAGCAGGTACTGCGGATCAATTGTCTCGGTACACCTCGTCGTGCGTACACCATCACCTGCGCTAACCTTGCCAATATTTGCCAACTTCTTTATATCAAAACACCTTGATATCGTGCTTGAAATCAAGCAGCTTGATTGTCTGAGCCTGAGCTGTGCTACAGCTCAGGCTCAGACAATCAAATTGCGTGATTGCGAGTTGGCATTGTCAGCAGGTGTTCACGAACGTTGATAATCTCGGCAAGATTAACGCAGGCGGTTGTGTAAAGTAGGCGTGGACATCCCAGTTAAAGTACAGCAGAGCTCCAGATAAGTTTTGTATCTAAAGAGTATTATACCCGCATATATTAAATTCAATGCGTATTCTACTTTTACAAATGATGGATTGATTGTCTTCCTTATTTTTATTTAAATTTGTTTTATTTTTTTATTGTTTATTTCATATTTGGAACAAATGATAACAAATTCACTTATCTGAAATTCAAAATGCAAACACTATGTAAATTATCAATTTTATTACATTAGTTTCACTACCGGTACTCGATTTGAAAAATCAATGCGTATTTTCACATTACTGTCAGTATGTTGTACTCATGCTTTTGATAATCAATGCGTATTCTGCTAAAATAAGTGGCACTGCGTAAAATACGCCTACATGTATACGCACCTTATCTGGAGTCTGATTAGTACAGTCTCACATTTCTCGAGTCCACCCACAGTTTGTGTATGTGGAATGAAGGGTATGCGTTTATTGACATAGGTGGCTTTGGTTTAGGTGGTACTCAGTTAAGCGTTGTTGACGGTTGAAGCAGCTGACGAAAGGTCAAGCTATCATCATAACATAAACTGCGGAAAATTAACCGTTTCAAGCTGGCAGACTAACTCTATCTCGCTCTTCGAAAGCACGGGAATAGTAGAAAAATAGTGCGGCGAAAATTAACGTATTCAACCTGTATATCGCGAGAGCTTGCGGTTTAGAGACACTACATGAATAGACAGTACTTAGGAAGGACATTCCAGAGCCTTGTTTTGCTTCAATGATACATTTCGTATTTTGATACAGTGCGAAGGGAAATTTTATTTTATTTTTAAATACGTACAGAACCGGTGCAATTGTACGGAGAATTGGAACGTTTCAGAAATACGCATTAGGACGGCTGGTATCCTTACTAGTTATAAAGTTTATCTTCCAATTCGGTGACGATCGACGAACCCCGGATAGAAAATGGCGTCGAAAGACAGCGATGTGAAACTGACCATTGGCGAATCGAGAGTAGACACTGTTGACGTCACGAAAGGCCAGACCATCGATCTAAAAGAGCGGGACCCGCAACATTTGCACGATGACATGAGGGTATGTTTTTTTTTGCATGTGGGATTTGCAATTTGTATTTACAGTGGGATTTCTCTAAACCGGACACCCCAGGGTGTCCGGTTTAGATAGATCCCACTATCAAGTCAGGTACATGAGCATATTAAAGGTACATGCCCACTCAGTAGGCACAAAATGTTATTTATGTCAGAGACATCATCTAAGACATGTTCTGGCAAAATAAACATTCATTCACCATTACCCCACGCATTGATTGGCATTATTAATATATTAATATACTATGTGTTCTCTGTATTTATATTTCTGATGCGCAACGATCATACTTTATAATCTGTCGAAAATATTATTTTTTCAGGTGACGCATTCAATTAGTATAAATAATTAAAAAATATCATGCCAAATTTGCATATGAAAATAGCCTGATACCACCGCAAGTCACTATCAGTAAAATAAATATTACTAAATGATTATATCTGTATAGCTGCACTTGTAATTGTTAGAACTGGTGGAATAGTGACAGAAGTATACACTTATTTATAATAATTCCTAATAAAGAACTGTCTGTGCCTACTGAGTGGGCAAGCACCTTTAATGTAGGAGAGAGCATGAGTGGTAGTTTTTTCGATAAAATTAAATTTTATCAAAATTTAAGAATGAACCTTATTTTTATTTTGTGAAATTTGATCCAATATTGATTTTATTACGAAAAACAAATTTCCCCATGTTAAATCCCCATGGACATCTTCACGCTGTGAAGATGTCCATGGGGATTTAACATGGGGATTATTTTCTAATTTCAGAAAAAAATATTGTTTTTGCATGCTTTATATGGCCGTGAAATTTGGGCAGGTTTCGTGAAACAGACAGTAGCTTCATTAGTGATAATTTAATGTCGGTCAAGCAGTAGCACCTTTCTGCTCGTTACCTATTTGTATATATATACTGGCACCATAAAGAAACGCAACACAAGTAAATAGGCTATATCTTCGTAATATCAGGGTAGTATATATCAAAGTGTGCATACATGTACGTTATTTCTTGTTCTCCATATATCCATATATCGCATTGTTGTCAAAAATAAAATATATAAAATGACGAGAACAATTGGCTATTCTATTATAAATGTAACACCTGGACTGTCATCCAATGGAATAAACACAGTTTAATGAATTATTAGTTCTACCTCGAAACTAGAAAAACGACACCAAGATGTACATAAAATATAGAATCACTGATATACGTTTTTTCTCATTAACGGAATAGTCCAAAAAATAACACGTATAAGGCAATGTTGAATATTTTGGGTTGAAAGGTTAAAATAGAATAATAGCTATATTGACAAAGCAACTGCCCCTGTCATTTGAAAAAGAAATAGTACTGCGTATTCGGATACACGTGATTGTAGCCATGTTAGATGCGGGCAGTAATTTTGCAAAACGCCGTACCGTCCATACAGTAGCGTTTGCCAGTAGCCTATTTCACCAACATTGCAAAGTATACTTTTCTTGGAAAGTATACTTTGAGGGAGAAATTTTCATATTTAGGATAAATTTATTAATTATTCTTATACTGAATTTATTACATTATCACAGTCATTTTGGCTGTGATAATGTAATAAATTCAGTATAATAATTCTGAATACTTTTAATCATCAAATATATGCAGTTGTTAGTTCTATATCAAATAATTTATTTTTGGAAAAATCAATGATTACTCCCTCAAAGTATACTTTGATAGGTAAGCATACTTTGCAATTTTGATGAAATCGGCTACAGAAGTGAACCTGGTTCAAACGTGGTTCCTATATTCCTATGACCTAATGCCGTACAAAGTGCTTTCTCTGTTAAGCGGCCGCCTGCGGGTAGGCTCTGAGAGTGGTTATGTGAAAAAACACTCTATATGCTAGCTACTTGATACTATTTACTGGGCCAGGTGAAGTTATATGAATATGTTTAATTATTTGTATTTTCGTCTTCTTTTTTTTGCTGGCGGAAATTTATATTTATGCGAAAAACCTCCTCTAAAGGTTTTAACATAAATTTACATTCGTTTTTACCGGATACGTAGGTAGGTTTTGGCCATCTGGGTGGATGCTTAACAAAATAAATAATCGCATTTCCTAACCAAATCCCTTTATTCCCGTTTGCAAAGGTTTGAAAAAATAGGTTCCCCGTTTTTACCGAGTTTTCCTTTTTTCTCATTTTCTTATACATTAAAAATGCCGTTTTTCATGACGTACCATGTCCTTTAAACACCATGCGCATGCACATTGAAATAAAACCGCAACATGTGAAATTCTGCCCATGCTCAGGGATACAGAACAAAATGGTTAAAAGTGTAAATTTTCGTCGGAAACGTTTCAACATTTTTGTATCACAGAGCATACGCAGTGAACGAGGAAAAACACATGGACAAAAGACAAAGACAAAACGGGAAACGCACATAGAAATTATTTAATGAATCAAGGATTGGCCCGTTAACAAAACTGTGTAGGTTCCTGAAGGAAATACTCAATAAATTTAAACCACCATACAGGGATTCCGCTGGCGATCGCCACTTTCGGAATTGCCGATAAAAATAAACAATTGGCGATAAAAAATGACAATTTTCGAAAAAAAAAATCCTTTTTTTTTTTTCGAAAATTGTCATTTTTTATCGCCAATTGTTTATTTTTATCCTATTGGTTATTCCTCTTTTTTTTTTAAATTTTTTAGATTTTCTTTTTTTGGAAGTGGCGATCTTTTTTCCCAGCGGAATCCCTGACCTTAGAACATGACAACTTGTATATACCAGTACCATGTCATAATTTAGACATATAAATATAAATACTACTTCATGTATGTTATAGTAGCCATACTTCAATTGTTGTTTGACATATTCCATGCACTTCTATGTATTTATACATGTATACCTACCTCTTATATCATTTGTAAAAATGATCATAATGAATAAACTTTTGTAACTTGTAACTTGTAACATAAACCACACAAAAACTGGCTTTCTGTAAAACGTATCGCAAACACATCCTGGTGCCAATGTTACAATAAATGTATCTCCTAATTAGGAGATACTAAGTCCTAATTAGCAGATAGTAACTAGTAACTCCTAATTATGAGATAGTATATCCTGATTAGGAGTTAGTATCTCCTAATTAGGAGCTATAACACATTTTTTTAGCATTGACACATATAGTAAGTCCTAATATCCAATATCTCCTAATTAGGAGTTGCTATCTCCAAATTAGGAATTAGTATATCCTAATTAGGATATACAGATATTTTAGCATTGGCACCAGGACGCTTCCATACAAACGGGAGCCAAACGCAACTAAAACCAAAACGCCTTGTGTAAACTCAGAGTAAAAACTGCTGTAGCACGGTATAGCGGTATGCAGAGTTACTTCCCGCAGCTAGTCGCCATGTCTGACTTTGTCATTGGCGGCATGCCATCATGTGGGACCAGTTGGTTTTGTCGGGTCCAATCCCAAATCCATGAAACGGTATTGACGTGTTCAACTATGAGGGCGGATCAACAATAGTCCCACTCTATTTAGAACGAGTTATGTTGAAATATCATTGATCATTATTACGGAGGAGTATTTGAACAGTGATGTTTCGGATTACATTTCATATATAGTACTCTTGATTATATTGTAAAACTGGGTCATGGCTACACACCTTTGGGACATGTTTCTTGAATAGAGCAGCTGTAACTGGATATCCATTCTTGAACACAGTTGAAAGACTCGGCACATGTGCTAGTCTTTCACCTGGGGCCCGTTTCACTAAACTTCGTACGACTAAAATGTTCGTAAGTGCAAAATTATGATAGTCTGTAAAATTCACATTAACAATGTTTTCTTGTAAAAAATTATTGGATTTACATTTATTGAGCATAGGCTGCATATGCAGCCTATGCTCAATAAATGTAAATCCATCAATTGAAATTTCCAGACCATTCCAAATTTGCACATTTTAGTCGTAAGAAGTTTAGTGAAACGGGCCCAAGTGTTCTTGAGCGTCTAATTCCCGTTTCGCGAAAGTAGATATGTGTGTCATTCCCCGGTGGTATTACAATGGGCAGAAATACACAACCGCCTGCGTTAATCTTGCCCAGATGTCGACATTTCTGAACATCGATTGCCAATGCTAACTCGCCACCAAGCAGTTTGATTGGCTGTGCCTGAGTTATAGCTCAGTCAATGAATCAACTTGCTTTCAAGCACACTATTCAAGTATTTTGTTTGTAATTAAGAAATTTACAAATATTGGCAAGATTAACGATGCGGTGGTGTAGTGCCATCTGAAAACTCCAGTGCCGGGGTCGGGGATCGAACCCCGGCCGCCGGAGTGACAGTCGGAAATCGTAACCTATAGGATACAATTCCACTCTTAAGAACTGGTTGGTATTCTTTTCATTTTTATTTTATTGTGTGTAGGCCTTCTGGGACTTGTATGGTTTGTGTTAACACCCATGTGGTTTTGCCTGGTTGCCGATATTGCGGATAAGCGGTTTGACATATCTGGTTGGTATGTTAAGCTAGTTATCACTTTTATATATGGCTTCATGGTGACATCACGTTCCGCGGACGTCCGATGTGATAGTTGAGATAGCCGTCCACATTCCTGTCAAATACCAGATATATATAATAGTTGACTCATGTCCAAGGTACATGATCACGTGGTTACAACAACAACAACAATGGCTGAAAGTTTTGAAAGCGCGCCCACTCCAAAGTAAGAATTATTTGATATCTTCCTTAATAGACAACGAATTTTTTATGAAATATGGCGCAGCAAACACGTTTTCATGAGCTGCATTTTGTGGTCCCGGGAGTTCCGCACATACTTACGTTATTTTTGCGTAGAATCGATTTCCGTGTCAGTAGACACGGAAATAGATTCTTCGCGAAAACGACAGAAGTTTTGGCCAAAGTACCGAGACCACCAAATGCAGCTGAACAAGACGCGTTTGATGCGCCATACTTCATCAAATCCGTTACATAATAAGGACAAAATACGTACTTTGCTTCGGCGGGCTTCTGGAAGTTTCAGTACTTGTTGTTGTTGTTGTAACCAGGTGATCATACACCTTGATGTCTCTTTCCCTGTCGGATGTATCCGATGTCCTTGCTACCATATACCATATATAGTTAGTCGGACCTAGCTGCAGGTTTTCAGCTGTATATGCAACAGGTTGCACTATATCGCTAAGCCACAGTTAACGATGTACATTTGCGTAATATCATTTAAATTTCGTGCACTATATAAAATATAGAAACAATCTGCAGAGTGTTAAAGTTCATACTTCGCTATATTGTTATGGAGAGAAAGTTTTACAACATAAGACAAAAGTATTATCACAAATTCACCTAATAAAGTGTGTATTAGCAATTTCTTTCGGTATTTCTCCACGACGTAGAAAGTAAACACAGTAAGCCTCAAGCGCAAATTTGAAATACTACTTCGGCATAACTCTAATGTAATGCAATTTTAAAGTTATGCACTCAGAACTATGTCGGACCATGCGTGCACTAACAGGTGGATAAAGCGTGGTAGGGATGATACAACGGTTGTTTACGGTAGCTGTGCCCGAAAACATATTACCTCATACTTTGCATAACCCAATATCAATCATTCCATGTCTGGTATGTGTTGCCCTGACCAACCGTCAAATATCATCATCATATAGGATAACACTGTTACGGCTGAGTCTCCATATACCACATGCACTCACACTCAGCCCTTTTCACGGTCTGATATACCGGCTTCGTGCGATAGGAGAATGAACTAGCTAGGTTAAATTAACAGCTTCATTACCTCCTTCATTTAATGCACATATTTCGACTGCATGGCAGATATTAAATGGGCCAACGGTCATTTGCCTGACACTTGTTTGGCTCAAATACCCGGGTTTGGAAGGTCCTCGAGCCAATTCCTACATGTACCCTTAAATATAAGATAACAAAAATACAATGGTTCATAATTTCCTAACTATGCTTAGAAACCAGCAGAAAGTCAGAGAAACAGAAATTGCCAAGGAAGCAAAAAGTCGCCTCTAAAGGCCTAGTAGTATTATTATGTAATACATGTAATAGGTCTTAAGCTTAGGTAAAAGGCGATTTTTTTGGTTTTCACAATTTTACCATCCCTGACATGCTGTATCTAGCGGTGCCTGCACTCGGGCAGTGCAATGGAAATTTGCCCTCGTTCTAGTTGATGTATTCTGACTTTAGTAATTTGTGGCTGCGACTGGATAAATGGGGTTTATGGGATTTGTGACCAGCGTAGCTCCTGATCAAATAGCACACTCCCGCCGCCTAATAACAATCTATATTGCTTGTTACAAGCATGGCGGGTGTTTTGTTGATGGAATTGCGAACAATGCAGATCCTGATCAGACTGTGCGGATGCACAGGTTGATCTGGATCTACGCTGGTCGCAAAAGCGATAAGCCCCATTCCTCCAGTCATAGACACATTTGAGCACTCACAATGGAACATTAGACCGATTGTGCTGTTCATGTCAAGTGATGGTGAATCGGGGCTATATGTGGTTGCAGCGACTATATTGGGATGGTACAATGGAACCTCTCTAAACCGGACACCAAGCAAACATCTGTGATCTTATTTTTATGGGTTCATAACCGCATAGTACACGCACGTGTTTCAGAATTGTCATATGTCTGATTTACAGGGAAACCGCTCTAAACCGGACACCCTGTGGACCTCCTAGGGTGTCCAGTTTAGAGAGGTTTCACTGTACAAGCACAATAGATCAAGTACAAATTAATGTATATCAAACGTATGGTCACTCGATAGTGTATAATTTCGGTGAAGAAACGTAGTGTTTGGTTGCAATTATTGTTTGGTTGCAATTATAGTGTTTGCAATTATAGTGTTTGGTTGCAGAATGTTCGTGTTGTATCGGCATAATTTGGGAGTAGACTAGTATGCGAATGTCACAACGAACTGTCGCTGTGAGTGGAGAAAAGTGGCGTATGCGTTTTATGGTGGCGAACGGTGCAGATTCTGAGCAGATCTGGAGCTACACTGGTACACTCGCAAAACCCATACGCTCCATTTATCCAGTCACAATATCCAGGGGCCCGTTTCACTAACCTTCGCACGGTAAAACTGTTCTACGAAGACATTTATGAATTTGTTTTTCACATTAACGTGGCGAACTAATGCTAAAGTTGTCCGCTGACATGTACACAGCATTACATGTGAACACATGTATTAACAAATTACCAACATCGGCTATCTGTGTTAATATTATTCTATTTTACAATTTCAAACTCACGAACTTCTTAGTCGTACGAAGTTTAGTGAAACGGGCACTATCTATTGCGGCGTAATATCTTGGACGGACGGTCGTACGGACGGACAGACGGTGGGACGCGTAAGTGGGTATAATAAAGTCATATTTATTTAGTAACCACAGATTTCACGAAAAACTAGAGTTGAGGAGCGCTAAAACCGAGTTTGGACCTCAAACCTGGGATTCATACCACCGTTAGATCACGGTTCGTCCGCATGTACGGGGAGATAATCCGCGAGCTTTAGCGAGCGGATTAGCGATCGTACATGCGGACGAACGTGATATAATTGTGTTATCACATCCTCATGTCCATACATTGCACATATGCTGTGTAAATGTCCATACATTGCCCATATGCTGTGTAAATGTCCATACATTGCCCATATGCTGTGTAAATGTCCATACATTGCCCATATGCTGTGTAAATGCAGAAACAAAACTCGAAAATGTATCAAAGATGTGATATGAAGAATTATTTTCATTTGGCTTGCCTTATATCCGCATATTTGGGACCGGTCACCGTGAATATCTGACCACCGGCCCTGCAAATTCAGGCATTATCTTCACGATCGAATTTCAATGTGTCTAATATTGTTGACATACCCTGATTCACCTGTACACGTATTCGAATTTCTTGTCAGATTTCGGTCGATGGCTTAACCCATAAACCATGGGTATGATTATTTCTCAATGAAAGTATATGTTGTGACCACTCATTTGAACCGTCTCGACGAGACGGTTCAAATGGTGGTCGCGACATATACTTCTGAGTACGTATACAGAAACTAGATTTAAGAATGTTAACAAAGAAACTGGCGTAACGTAATTATTTATAATCGTAGTGTCTATGTACATGGGAAATTTCTTCACATACTAACAAGGAATTTCAATCTATTTCAAGAGTTTTATAAACATTCGAGATATCGTGTTACTGTATTAAACACCGAGATAATGTGATTGCTCGTATATATGACGATGGTCATTACTCACACCAATCGTTGCCTCATACACTATACAGTGGAACCTCTCCAAACCGGACACCCTTGCGACATCGACGTATTACATTATGACCGACTTCACTGTCAAATATCGCTGATGTTCACCAGTGTTCATGATTGCAATGCAGACAGGCATGTGTTTCAGTGCTCTTACATCGGAATTACAGCGAAACATCTCCAAACCGGACACCCTGGGGTGTCCGGTTTAGAGAGGTTCCACTGTATTTCCGTTTTGCCAATTATCGGCGTCATACATGATATTGGAAAAATAAAACAAGTGTTCGTCCAAAAATCATACATGCTGTCCACAGGTGCACGATATTTATCTCACCATGCGTTAGCGTGAATTATTGATGAACTCTTTGACCGGGTCAATGGATTTAGGTACATGTATTCTGGTTACACGGGAAACATTTGGGCCCACCTCTGGTTTACCGGGTGAAACATTTTAAAGTATCAGTTATATTAATGTATGAGGCTCAAGCGTCATATTTTGTGAAATTTTGTCAAATATTGATTTTATTGCGAAAAAACAATGTCCAACTGTTAAATCCCCATAGACATAGTCTGGGATTTAATATGGGTCTAATATGGACCGATTTTCAACATTTAACTTTTGTTTTGTTAGTTAGATCATTTTCAAGCTAACTAGCCATGATTCAGAGACAATTTCCAAATGTTTTGCGTTTTTCGACTCCTCCTCACCATCCATGTTAAATTCCAATAGACACATCGTAATACAATCTATATTTGACAAAAAATCACGAAAGAAAAAGAAGGCTCATTCTTAAATATTGCTATTAATATTTTGGATATTTGGGCAGGTTTCGTGACATAGACCGTGCCGTTTCACTAAACTTCGTACGACTAAAATGTTCATAAGTGCAAACTTATGATAGTCTGTAAATTTCACATGAGCAATGTTTTCTTGTAAATAAGTATTGGATTTACATTTATTGAGCATAGGCTGCATATGCAGCATATGCTCAATAAATATAAATATATCAAGTGAAATTTTCAGACGATCCTAAATTTGTACTTACGAACATTTTAATCATACGAAGTTTAGTGAAACGGGCCCATGGGGCTTAGTAGCATGTGTGGTCAATCTAGCTATATATCATGATAAAAAGTGTGTGCACTGCATTGCCTTTTATAATCATATTAAATTGTGACTGTGATGACTGGAGAATCAAATCAAATCAAATACTCTTTATTACATCCCATTACAGTATACCACATGCAACATGGGGAAATACACATACATATGGCTTATGGCAGTGCTGATCCACATCAGCAGTGCATCCGCAAACAAATCCGCAAAAAGAATACAACTGCTATAATCCAGGGGCCCGTTTCACTAAACTTCGTACGACTAAAATCTTCGTAAGCGCGTTATTTAGAATCGTCTGGCAATTTCAATTGATGAATTTACATTTATTGAGCATAGGCTGCATATGCAGCCTATGCTCAATAAATGTAAATTCAATACACTATTTGCACTTACGAACATTTTAGTCGTAAGAAGTTTAGTGAAACGGCCCCCAGAAAACAAAATCGTCAGTAAAGTCATTTATTCATATAAAAAGACATTTAAAGTCTGTTTCACGAAACCTGCCTAAATATTACGGCTACGAAATAAACAATGAAAAAACAATGATTTTCGATAATATCAAAATTTAAGAATGAGCCTTCTTTTTAGATCGTGAAATTAGGTCCAATACTGATTTTATTACGAAAAAAATATTTTCCCATGATAAATCCCCATATACATTTGCACAGTTTATTATTTAACTTTTATTTTCGAGGTTAGATCATTTTCAAGCTATCTAGCCAGGTTTCGGAGCCAATTCCTGTTTGTTTCGGTTCACCTCCTTTTCTCCCATGTTAAATCCCATAGACAAATCAATGTTTCGTAATAGCGTCAATAATTGGCTACATTTGACGAAATAAAAAGAAGTAGTGATTTTATCAGAGCTTGTATTATTCTGAGTTTTGCTTGCTCCTAAACGTAATTACGTGTATGTGATTGTACACATCGTATCACCCCTGCTATAGGTTATTCACCCGTGGCTGTTGATATAATGACACCTGTAACCATATTGTACATGTAGCAAGTTGAATCACTGACCGTAAACTGTAAACGATGTAATTTTGACCAGTCCGCCGTTGGACAAAAACGACATTGACCACCGGCGGCAGTCCGACCTTAGAGCATAAATTCACTGTTCGACCATGTATAGGTTTAACCACACTAAATCATCAGATATTCATGCGCTGTGTAGTCAAAAGTAGTAGGCACTATTTGCTTGCAGAAACCAGTCAATTGATGCACTAATCTATTTCACAGGCATGTTAATGTATCATTTACAGTTTCAAGCATATGCTTTGGGACTGTTGGCAAGATAAACTAAATAAGCCCCCAACTCGTGATTACGGCACCATACACCACCGCCTGTGCTAATCTTACCATTATTCGTCAATTACTTTATTTCAAAATACAAAGTATTTTGAAATAAAGTAATTGACGAATAAGGCAAGATTAGCGCAGGCGGTGGTGTATGGTGCCGTAATCACGAGTTGAGCTTATTTAGTTTATCTTGCCAACAGTCTGATCAGGGCCTACACCGTTTGCTTTCGAATATATTTTAAAAATATTCATGACGCATATACAAGGTGTATGATCACGTGGTTACAACAACAACAACGTCACCCACTCCAAAGTAAGTATTATTTTATATTTTCCTTAATATGCAACGGATTTTGATGAAATATGGCGCAGCAAACGCGTCTTCATGGGCTGCATTTGGTGGTCTAGGGAGTTTGGCACAAACGTAAGTCGCTTTTGCGAAGCTTCGCAAAAAAGACAGAAGTTTGGGCGAAAATACAGAGACCACCAAATGCAGCTTAACAAGACGCGTTTGATGCGCTATATTTCATCAAAATCCGTTACGTAATAAGGACACTGTAAAAGAATACGTACTTTGAATCGGTACTTGTTGTTGTTGTTAGTACCACGTGATCATACACCTTGATATAACGAAACCTTAAAGATCCTCAGTGTCAAATATGCAGTACATTGTCTGTCCATTTACTCAGCTTGGTACCCATAATCATCAACATGTTCTATTATTTTTGGCAATTTACTAGTTCTACATCAAAGATTATTTGTTTAAATGTATAAAATATACAGTTTACTAAATGTTAACCTATATGCAATAGGTTTGGGTATGCACTTCGGTTGCTCACATTTTTTGAATGGGTCAAATGGTAGCCGTAGATAACATATCGGAGGCGGACTTATTGTAGCTAGGTTCTGACGTGACAATTGAATGTCGGGCAAATCATCGCAGCGTCACTAATCGCCCCCGAGTAATTTCGTACCATACACCTGCACTCACAAATAACCACTACCCTGACATTTAGGTCACGGTCAAGAGATGTCACGGTGGCCAGTGCACGTCACGTGTACCTGCCATTTCGACCCATTTCGGTGTGCATTTTCCTCTCAACTAGTGGGGTAAGTTTGTGTGAGAAAACCCGCCCGCAGATACTCCGATAAATTATGTAATGTCTCTTGCCACTGAAGTCATCCTGATATAGCCGTTTCGGAGTTACAGTGGAATCTCTCTAAACCGGACACCCTGGGAGGTCCCCAGGGTGTCCGCTTTAAAGATGTTCCACTGTAAAACAGGCAAATAAGTATTTCAAGAAGTGAGTATGTGCTTTGCGAACAGGAACACATATGAACATAATATATATATCTAAACTAAACCCACCATAATTAAGAACACCAATCTTTCTCGGTGTACGGTTTAGAGAGGTTCAACTGTATTCCGAGAAAATGTACAATTGCAATAACTCCAAAATGTACAATTGCAATAATAAACGGCTAAATATGTGAGTTACGGTGATGCTTAGAAAGTATATGTCATATATCATAGACATTGCCAATTAGCAACTACATTTGTTGTATATTGCCAACGTTGAGAATAACTTAGCTGTTCTTCGCTTTATAGGCAATTGGGGTCCGTTTCACTAAACTTCGTAAGTGCAAAATTATGATAGTCTGTAAATTTCACATTAACAACGTTTTCTTGTAAACAATTATTGGATTTACATTTATTGAGCAGCCTATGCTCAATAAATGTAAATCCATAAATTTAGATTTACAGACGATCTTAAATTTGCACTTACGAACATTTTAGTCGTACGAAGTTTAGTGAAACGGGCCCCAGGTTGCACTATATCGCTACACCACAACGGTACAAATTTGCGTAATAGCATTTGCACTTCGCGCACTAAAATATAGAAAAAACATATGCAGAGTGTTGACATTCGTGCTTCGCTATATTGTTATTCAGTTGATAGAAAAGTCTACAATATGATACAAATAAATATGAACACGAACTCACCTAATAAAGTGTGTATTAGCAAAATGTTTCGGTCACTCTCCACGAAGTAGTAAACCAAGCACGCTTCAAACGCAAATTTGTAAATACTACTTCGTCATGAATCTAAAGTAATGCAATGTAATTAGAGCTATGTACTCAGAACTAATTTAGTCCATGGTCTAGTGATTAGGATAATATAAACGTAGGTTGCGATCCTGGCTAGTTTGCAATTGTGTGAAAATCACTACTACATTTGTATATTTTCAAAACGGTACACACTGTATTAAGTGGTGCGCAGAACCCCCCCCCCCCCCAACCCCCCCCCCCCCCCCCCCACACACACACACACACACCCCTGCCTACATGTACTAAATGGCTGACAACCCGGATGAAAACAGTAATTTTTCACAGAGGTCGTGTTCTAACTATTAGATTCCCATCCTGAAATATTTTTTCGAGCAAGTATAATTCCTATATTTGTGTGAAACTGTCTATTATGTGTATTATGAATATATGTTTTAACATAAATTACGATCGTATCTAGTATTCAAGACTGGCGTCCGCACCACACGAGTGTTCTATAACATGTCTTCACGCTGCAATCCACTGACAGGTTCGGCGTACTTTACTGAAATTGTTTTTAAAATCTCCGGAATCTCAAATGTAACAAACAGTCCAGTTCCTCATTCAACAAACTAAGGATTGGCCGTCGTTTTCACACACATGGTTTTGACATCGTTTTCGTTGTTTTTTTATAATTAGAAAGCAACGTTTTCGTTGGCTCAGACTTGTAACGTTTAAACCAACGACAACATCGTTTTCTAATTAAAAACAACGAAAACGGTGTCCAATCGATGCATTGAAAGAAACGACATAGTTAGTTGAAAGCCGGATATTTAAACGAAAATATCATGAATTCACGTACACACGAAATGATAATTCGTTCCCTCAATTTAACAATTCGTTCCGTCGAATTAACAATTCTTTCCCACGATATAACTATTCGTTCCCACGAATTAACAATTCGTTCCCGTGGGAACGAATTGTTATTTCGTGAGAACGAATTGTTAAATTGAGGGAACGAATTGTTATTTCGTAGGAACGAATTGTTATTTCGTGGGAACGAATTAATAAAAAAAAATTCTACTTCCCCTGCGGGGCTCTGTACGTTGGTAACCTTCACCAAATCTTCGTGTACCCACATTTCTAATATTTATCTTAATCTCTAGTATTATACCCTGTCAATTCTCTTTCTATACCCGGGATAATACACGTATTGGGATTCATTTACAACAAAGGCTTAATGACGGATTGTCACAACATGATACGTGTCAAATGGTCATTCTAATGCACCGAAATTATAAAGCACGCATCTGATTGGTCAATTGTAATTACAGCCTATAAACTTTTTATGAAAAATTGTACAAATTACACAAACTGTGAATTCAAGGACAATTTTTGAGAAACATCAGAAACTACTATACGTCCGAATTAATAGTGTTTAGTCACAGACCATACCGGTAACTCGAAGCGTCAGACAATGGGGAGTTATCTCCACTTTTTTCTATCTCGTTTTTCTAAACGATTTATTAGTGCAGTTAGAAAACTCAAAATTGTGTGCCTCGGTGGGTTCCGTAAATACGGGTAACCCGGCATTGGCTGACGATATTACCTGCTTAGCAACGCGGCCATGTCATCCACAGAGCCTACTAAATATCGTAAACAAGTACGCGACCAAATGGCGTTTTTCTTTAAATGCCGGTAAATCCCGCATCGTGATATTCTCGAAATCTAAAACGGACGCTAGCCGCAACTATAAATTAGGATCCAGGACTATTTCAGTAGATGATAGCGTCCTTTACCTCGGGATAAGGCAAAGCGCAAACCTAAAATACAAGGAACGGATTACTGAACGCTGTCAGAAGGGCTTAAATGTATTTTACGCAATAGTCGGTCTAGGTGTTAAACCAGCTCGCCTGAACCCGCTAACTTCAACAAAGTTGTACAAGAAGATAATAATCCCGACAACTCTGCACGGTTGTGAGTTGTGGAACGGTTATCACAAGTAGATATAAAACAAATAACAAGCACCAACACAAAATCGTGAAGCGAAAAAGATTTTCCGATAAGCACGCGTTCCGATATGTGCGAATCGATGCTGGGACTTCATCGTCTTTCCGCAGAAATAGACAAACGTAAATTGATATGTTTTCATAAACTCATGTCACTACACAGTTCTGCTATAAGTAGGAATATATCATTTAGGAAACTATTTCTTTTCGTATCAGGATCACCAACTGTTAACAATGGGTTTATTCCGGAAATATGTGAATTGTTGTGCCGTTACAGGTTAATACATATTTTGCAACTCCATAACAACTTGCCGTCGAAATATGTATGGAAAACGCAGGTACACACTGCCGTTGATTCCCGGGAAAGCGAACTTTGGAGGCAACGGATTGAAAGCGACACTGATTTCACTCGTTTTAAAAACGTGCATATAGCCATAACACCGTGTATAGTCTGGAAGTTTTCAAGTAGTGGTGCAGAACTGAAACTTGCAGATTGTATCGCCCGGTTGTGGATATGTGTACCAGATAGACTTCACAGTGTGTGTCGTTTAAACGGCATCACGGAAGATGTTCTGTGTCATGTCCTCGACGAATGTACATTTAACATGCCTCTAAGGGACGCTTTCCTGGACGCAATTCACAGGACTGTCACTCTTGATACATAAAATGAGCTTGAACACAGCCACGGAGAATCATGTGTGCACAAAATGTTAGGAGCAACTCTAGATAATGTGATGGATACAGAAAACAAAACTATATTTCTGCGAGAAACATTCAAGTGCGTAAGACAATGTTTCATGGCATACTTCCAACACATTTAAATGGCTAACATACTAGGTTGGTGACACTGACACCGCTGTACACGTCCACGTTCAGGATAAGATCGGAAACTATAGCATATGGGTGCTGAAAGGCAACTCCATTAATTGTGAGCAGCGAAGTCCCTGATCGGTTGACGCGGCAACAACACCGACCTGGGTCAACGCTGAATGTGTTTGACAGTTTATCCATAGTGATATGACTCGGTGCTTACACATGTGTGTAGTCCTATATGCACTTGATAAAATATGGACAAGATGTATTTTTATGATCTCAAAAAGTGCAAATGCGTAATAAACTCCACAATAATGTATATATTTATCATATGCACATATCAGTATTCACTTCATTATACTCATCTGTTTAATTTCCATGTTTGTCTTGTATATGTATCATTCTTGTAACAATTTACAATCTCCAGACTGGAGGAAATAAAGATATTGAATTGTATTGAATTGAATTGAGCACATAAAATCATCGTTCTGCCAGTCTGTGTTTTACAACTTGACAGATTTATGTAACCCTACGCACTTTTGTAAACAAATAGCCAGCGGCGGGGAATCCAAATATATATTTCCCAAATCATTTTCGGTTATCCATTCTGCCATATTAACATGTACAACCCAAAGCGGAAAAGAGAATAGACCGACGACTGACAAACATGACTTCAGGGACAGTGTGGCCCTTCAACAAATTCCCAAAAATATTACCCCACCCGCCCAAAATATAGAATAATTTACTAAAAAATGCTCAAATTCAAACTCAATATGCCAGTACCAGCCTATAACTTTACGAATTCCAATGTGCACATACATGACTCAACACAATAAACTGTATTGCAGATAGGTAATCACCTGATTTATGCGTAAATCCTGGGAAATCCTGTTCAAGGCTATTGACACTTGTTGACATTTCCTTTGTAAAAATCACGCGAACTCAATGTAGAAATGTTGACATTTCTTTAAAGGAATAAGAGCAATTAACTGTTGCAATTAAACATAGAAAAGCAATACAATTGTTAAATAAACTTTAGAGTTTAATAAATGTATTACTGTCTTAGAAATAGTCCCGTTAATCTCAATTTGAAAACATTTGATAGAGTCTGGCACATATGACTAATAGCGAAATTAAGATCAATTGGGTTAATAGGAAATATACTCAAATGGTTTGAAAGTTATCTTAAAAATAGACGTCAGCGTGTAGTTATCCCGGGTACCAAATCTGATTGGAATATAATAAATGCAGGTGTGCCACTGGGCTCTATCCTTGGACCACTATTTTTTTCTTATCTTTATTAATGATATTGTAGACACCATAAACTCGAATATACGTTTGTTTGCGGACGATACCAGCCTGTACATCGTTATAGACGATCCTAATGAAGCAGGGGAAATATTACAAACCGATATAGATAAAATTACTAATTGGGCAACAAAATGGCTTGTTATGTTTAGCCACGCAAAAACTGAATCACTGCTCATATCACGCTATATTATTAAGCCACAACATCCCCAATTGCATATGTTTAATCAACCCATAAATGAAGTCGCTAGTCATACACACCTTGGTATAGTTTTAACAAACGCTTGTACTTGGCAACACCAGATCTCATATATCCAAGACAAAGCTTGGTCCAGAATTAATATTATGAGGAGCTTGAAGTTCAAGTCTCAAGAAAAAGATTGCAAATCATTTATGTTGCATTCATACGCCCTGTTCTAGAATACGGCAACGTTATTTGGGATAATTGTTCAATAAGTGAAAAACATAAACGTGATAAAATACAACATGAAGCAGCAAGAATCGCAACAGGTGCCTCGAAATTGGTATCATTGACTGATATGTACCAGGAAGTAGGATGGGAAAGCGTAGGAGAACGCAGACGAAAACAAAACATAATTTTATATTACAAAATGGTAAATGGTTTAACACCGGAGTATTTGTCATCAATTGTCCCTCAGGCTGTTGGAAGCACCACTCGATGTAATTTACGGAACAATATCAACTTCCATTCATCTCACTCACGAACTACACTGTACTCTAATTCTTTCTTACCTTCAGTCATTAGAGAATGGAATAATTTACCACTTCACGTCTGAGAGGCATCGTCACTTGCGAAATTCAAAACATTTCTTTATTGTCCTTCAAAGATAGTGCCGAAACACTACTACCATGGGATAAGAAAAGCACAAATTCTACACACCAGATTGCGCACGAATTGTAGCTCCCTTAATTATGATCTCAACCAAACAATATTTCAGATTCTCCAATATGCCGTTGTGGTAGTATAGAAAATGTACAACATTACCTCCTTAACTGTCCATTCTATCATGATTTAAGAACATATTTATTTCTAACCATTACACAAATACACGATGTAAATCTTCAATTATTGATACATGGTACCTTAGAAATCTTATTGTTTGGCAATAATGACTTATGCCACGTTAAAGTCTTTCACGATGCGCAAACATATATCCTCCGAAGCAAAATACTTTTGTGAATCAAGTACATATGTATTGCTATGTTTGATGTGTTTTTCATAAATAATTGTATATATGGCTATTTCACATTCCCATGAGTAGACGAAGTGGACCTTCCTGTAGAAAATGCATATATTTACTCTAATTTTATTTTGATTTACTTTTCATGTTTATTCATTTCTATGTTCATTTTCTTTGTCTATCGTTTTAGTTAGGTGTTGTTATCTTTCTCATTCTCGTATTTCTTTTTTGTTTTCTGTTCTTTTTTTTTCTTTTTTTTAAAGCTAAACCCTTTTTCTATGTTATTACCAAAAATCCGTAAACATAATACACAATTGAATTGTATCTGCCATTATTGCATCGAATGGGCCTCATGCTGACATGGGAGACCATTGTGTATTTTTTTTTATATTTGTAAGAGTTATGTCCGCCTGGGACCCTAATTACCTTGATCAATGAGAGGAACTCTATAAGATAGCAATCGTTCGTTCCAATCCTCTTTACACTGCTTGTATACCGAAAATGATGTAATTAGTATTTAATAAAATATGTTCATGCCAATTTGAAATGGGAATATTCTTCGGCGGAGTTCAATTTATTCAAATTCATTTGGTGTGAGGCGGTTATCGATGACGACAACAACCAGCTGACGTATTGAAAAATATCACTGTTCGTGATATGCTACGACGTTGCAGAAAACAGGGAGCACACTACGTGCATTATAATGGGGATAACGTAAAGCGTCGCCGTAAAACTGATTTACAGACCATACAACCTCCCACATACCGCTCCAAATAAAAAACAAAGCATGTTTATCCCCTAATTTTAATACTGGATGGAACTTGTGCCCAGTATGTGCAGCTGTTTCATTTTAGTGATTTAATTCTTAAAGTAACACTTTAAATTGGTGATGAATCGAGTGTGTATCTGACTTTACTTTTAAAACGCATTGTACGAAGTAATTAAAGTATCCAATGTTACGCAGAGAGCGTTAGTTGCATTCTTCAAGAATCGAGGTATGAAAAGCAACATTACCACATAGAGATCACTGTTACTAAATGTAGATCATCGGCTGAGAAAACGGACCGTATGACTTTCGTACCCAGTGTAGATCCTGACCATCCTATATGTACGTACTCATACAACAATAGACTGAGAAAGAGTGTGTTAATCGGTGACGTAAACGTTTTTAGAATGACTGATAGGCGGCCTGCGTAGCTCCGCGCTGTCTGATCTGGAGCTAAGCTGGTCGCACACGTAATATCCCGTAACTATCATGCACGCCCAACTACATCCTTTAGACCATTCATCATAGTACGAATGTTACCATTTATAACTGGTATCTATAGCGATCTAGTGTGACCTTACACGATAAATTATTGTTTTATCACGTTTCCATCAAAAGGTCGGTGGTTGGACCCACCCAGATGTTGGTACGGAAAACCGGTCCTGTGGGGCGCTGATATTGCTATTAATACAGAATATGGATATCCATAATTCTATGTTTTTGAAATATATAAGGTCCATGGCGCCGTTTTGATTATTGTATTTCCATGATTCGATATATGAATATCCTAATTTCGATTATTGTATTGGATATTCAGAGTTTACGTCATTTTTGGATATCCATAATTCGATTTGGATATCCATAATTCGATTTTTGGATATCCGTAATTCAATTTCTGGATATTCACAATTTGGTTTTTTAGATAATAATAATTCCATGGGTGTCGTTTTGTTATTTAATCAGTATATATGTATATGGATATCCATGATTCGACTTATTGATATCTAAAAATCAACTGTAGTTATGGATTTTAAAAAATATATTTTGTCAAGCGATTTACTTCAAACCCGGGTTTAGGGATTTGCCAAATGCACAATAATTCCTTAAACCCGGGTTTGAGCTTTCAAACCTGGGTGTCATGTATCGATGTGTACACTAATTCATCAAAACCAGGTTTTGAATATTAATTAATTTATGGTTTTCCATAAATTAGATTATATCTGATTGCATTGTGACTGTAGAACAGGGGCTAATGGAATTTGCGACGAGGCGGATGCACAGGCTGATCTGGATCTACACTGGTCGGAAAACCCGTAAGCCCCATCTCTCACAGCCACATATAAGTGAATGTCGATTCCTCTGTTACAGGTGCAGTTCCATGACATCTTCGGGGAACCTGACGAGGGCGTTTTCTCTTTCGACTTCGTATGGCGATGGGCTTTCACCGTACGTATACAACATATTGCGTTAAACTTGCCCAGATAATCAACGTTTCTGAACATCTCGCAATCACGTTATTTGATTTGTTGAGCCTGTGCCAGCTAATCAAGCTGCTTGTTTGCAAGCACACTATTCAAATATTAAAACAAAAATAAAAAATGATAACTACATGTAGCAAACCATAAGACCAAGTCTTTTTTTCATACTAAGTTTATTAGAGGCTCGGTTCGGAAACGATCAATATTAGACCAACATTTCACGAAATAAAAAGAAGGCTCATTCTTAATTTTTTTCTAAAATTTAATATTATCACAAGAAATATTGTGTTTGCATTCTTTATATAATTTGTGCAGGTTTCATGAAACAGACGGTAGACACAGAACACATGGCATGTCTCATAGCATTCTTCTATCACAGTTGTTCACGAACACGAAGCTCTGGTGCTACCGGATTACCTCCCTTCTGTGTGGGATGCCATTGGCCATCTACTGGGGCTGCTATTTCGCCGTGCTCTCCTTCTCCCAGATATGGTGCTGCATCCCCTACATGAAGGCATATGCCGTGGAAATGCGTTGTGTCCGCGGCATATACACCACCCTCCTTAACACGTTCTGCCGCCCGTGTTGGGAGACGATGTCCTACTGTTTCTATAATATTAGGATACAGAAACACTAAGCGGGTGAACGTAACGCACTATACTTTGATCTTAACATATATTTCAAATGAAATAATAAAGGCCAATCATATACGGCAGCTTAAAAGGGAAATGCGCAAATTATGTTCTATATCGTTCGCACGTCATAGCATATCGTTCCCACGATATAGGATCTGGTTCCCACGACATAACATCTCGTTCCCATGAGGCAGGATCTCGTTCACACCAGATAGGCTATCGTTCCCACGACATAACATCTCGTTCCCACGACATAATCAGTCAATAGAAAAGTAGATATTATTCCATCATCTTCAATGACATTTTGATTGGCTGATTATGTCGTGGGAACGAGATAGTAAACTCGTTGGAACAAGATGTTATGTCGTGGGAACTCATGAGAACGAGATCCTATCTCGTGATAACGCATGTCCCTTGTAAGCTGCCGTACAATCGGGATATTGACTGGGAGAAAGGTTGGGACATGTATTTCTTCCCTTACGGGCTTAAACCACTTCGTCTACTGACCGCTTCCTATTTCCTACATAAACTCAAATACTTAACGAGAGCTCTAAATAATTAGAGCTAGCATTAAATATTTAGGCCTAGCTCCAATGATTTAGATAGTTCTTCAAATGATTTGGAGCTAGCAGGAACGCCACATATACATAAACTCAAATAATTATGATTATAAACAGTTAGATCTAGCATTAACTAATCAGAGCTATTAACTATTTACAGCTAGCATTAATATTTAGAGCTAGAATTAATTATTTGAGTTTATGTAGATTTGGCGTGCGTTCCTAGAACGCCAAATCTACATAAACTCAAATAATTATTGCTATCTCTAAATAATTAGATATATCAATAACTTTTCAGAGCTATTAACTATTTAGAGCTAGCATTCAATATTTAGAGCTGCCATTAATCAGTTCAGTTTATGTAAACTTGAATAATTATTGCTAGCTCTAAATAGCATTACATATTTAGAGCTAGCCCCCGATGATTTAGAGAGGTCTTCAAATGAGTTGGAGCTAGCTCAAACTGGTTAATACTATATCTGATTATCTAGAGCTAGCATTAATTATTTTAGTTTATTTAGATTTGGCGTTCCATATGTTTCATCACTTCTGTGTAGATCTGAGACCTAGTGCCCTTACTTGCTAAAATGATAGGTCGACTCTACGCGAGTATATTCTGTAATACCAGGGCTCCAGATAAGTTTTGTATTTAAAGAGTATTATACCCCCATATTTCAAAGTCAGTGCGTATTTTACTTTTTCAAATGTATTATTGATTGTCTTCCTTGTTAAATAGGGAACAAATGATAAAAAAATTAAAAAAAATTGAAAATTCACTTATTTGACCTGCAAAAAGCAAACACAGTTACATTTTTTTGCAGTTCAACTATTTACTCTTAAGTAAATTTTCAACTTTATTTTCACTACTCAAATCTACTCAAAATAAATTCGTATTTTCAAATTGCTGTGAGTATTTTGTACTCCAACTTTTGATAATCAATGCGTTTTCTGCTAAATTAAGTGCGTAAAATGCGCAAATACGCACTTTATCTGGAAATCTATATGTAAAGTACAAATGTAGTACTACAGTGGGGTCAGCGTGTAAGTGCACATACGAACGAACACGACAGGTTGGTTCCAACCTGTCGTGTTCGTTCGTGTGTGCACTTACACGCTGACCCCACTGTAGGCATGGAGCTGAGCAGTTGATGTTAGCCACCTTTTTAATACATGTATACTATTATTTGTAGATATATAGATGTATTGTATTTAGTACATGTATGTATATTTTTATTATTTGTTCATACTTTAATAATAAACTGCAATATATACATGAATAAGTAATGTTGTCTTAATTTCAATCTGTCCACGTGTGCCACTGTAAATTGTCTTTTTTGCATACGTCTCTTCCGGTTCAAACATTTCTAACACCGCAGGTCTTAATACAATGACATTGTATTTAAAAATTGTGTTCAATGTAACATAGATCACAGTTTACCACAAGTTGGAGTCTGAATTTAAATGCCGTAAAACACAGGAAAGTGCATTTCGAAGAGCTCAAAAATAGGACAACCCCCTAGTTGCGAACGGTAACTCTTGCACGTACTCCCGTACCGTCCGTAGCTAGCTACGGACGATACGGGAGTAGATTGCAAGAGTTACCTTCGCAACTAGACACCCCCCCCCGTTCCCCACATGCTGGATCCGCTACTGTTATCCAGATAAGAAGTCTCCTTCTCGGCAAGATCTGCACTGTTTGTGGACACATTCTACTTTATTATATAATAACCCTTTTCTGATTAATGTACTAATCTGAATATGAAAATGGAGTATTGATTTCATTTATCTAGTTGTGTTAAGTCACATATCAGGAGATAGTCTGAACACAAATACATTTAGGTACATGCCCACTCAGTAGGCACAAAACGTCCTTTATAGGAATTAAATAAGTGTAGATTATAATTGTGTCACTATTCCACCAGTTCTAAAAATTACGAGTGCCCCCTATACAAATATAATCATTTAGTAATCTTTATTTTACTGATAGTGACGAGCTGTGGTATCAGGCTAATTTCATATGTAAATTAGGTATGCTATTTGTTTAATTGTTTATACTAATTAAATGCGTCACCTGAACAAATAATAGTTCCGACAGATTATAAAGTATGATCATCACACATAAAAATATAAATACAGAGAATAAATAGTAATGTCCGTTAACATTTTAAGGAAATACGGTTATCGCCCCTGATATCAGTGTGTGAATTTACGTCTGATATAACGTGTATAATACTGTCAATCAATACCTGGGGTAATGGTGAATGAATGTTTATTTTGCCAGAAAATGTCTCAGATGATGTCTCTCATTACGCAAACATTGTATTAGCGAGCCTACCTCACCAAACCCGTGGTTACCTATGTAAACAGCGGGTTTGGTGAGGTTGCCGCGCAATAGGTAATGCGGTCAAATAGGTCACGATGCAGTGACTATTTTCAATCAATAACTTATGTTGTAAGCGATTGTAATGTGTATTTTCAATATTTATATTATTAAAATGTATCATATCGGTACCCCTTTAAGTAATATTTGTATATTTTAAATGTAATGATGTTGTCATGAAGCGCATGAATATAAGTATTAATTAATCCAGTTTATATTGAGGCAAATCACACAGCCTAAAAACATAGTGCTGGAGTATAAACCATAGTATCGTATATTATTCATAAGTATATCACTATTAAACATTAATTACAATATGTATGCATATTATTAAAACAGTAGATGCTACCGCTGTTTCGCTGTATGTGATATTTATAACAAAATATTTTTTTATTCGTCCGCGTACGGATTTCTGTCACACAAAGCGCCATTTTCAGTTCATATTTTGACCTGTGCATATGAACCGGACTAAGTTTAAACAACGCTCGATTCCGTCCAATTCAGATTTGTCTGCAGAATGTTCAGACTAACTACATATTAAGTAATGTTGCTAAATAAGTGTTAACGGCTGGAACATGGTTATCACTAAAAGGAAGAAACCACAGTCGTATTATTGAAAAATAAGATTTACCTGAGACCTCATGGAGGCCGCCATTAATCCAGTGTAAACAATAGACCGTGTGATCCCATTTCCTGAGTAACCCCCGCTTAGTGAAACGATGTGCTAATCATGATATTATGTTCCCCAATAATTGGAAACGGTTTGAATTTCTCGGTAAAAACTACGAAAGTCATAAAAAAATAACGATGTATATTTAACATTGGATACGCTTAAACGGTATTACTCTCTCATCGGATCGTCAGTTTTCGTCGATAGCGATTTAACGTACTGATCTGGTCTTAATTTATTGTCAACTTTCAACGCCATTTACAGAATATATGGTTAATTTTAGAAATAAATAACGGCAAATTACGATGACGTCTGCTCTGAAATATCTGTCAACATGCGGACGTAATTTAAGGAAATCGATTATATTTTAAGGCTACATCTGTGACTAATTACGAATTTATGTATGGTCTTTGGCTACACCCGACACATTACACAGATCTAGTTGTAAATACACGTCGCTCTGTGTGGGGAAAAAATCGATAATGCGTAGTTGTGTGTGACGAGGTGTTGATCTGATGACACCACACAGCTGTGACCCTTAGGCAATGTTTTGAAATTGACGTGTCGTTTTGATGTGTGCCGCAACACCTCACTGTCGGAGACAACATGACAATTAACGATATACTCTCGATTATACACAGATCTATTAGACGGCTGGTTATTTAAAATAATGATTAGTTCAGTACACCTTCGCCGATATTGTTTTTAGAAAATCAGTAATATTTTCCGTAAATGGTGTTGAAAAGTTGACAAAAATTCTATCATCGTATTTAGTTGTGCCGATATTGTTTTAAAAAATCAGTAATTTTTTTCCGTAAATGGTGTTGAAAATTGACAAAATATATAGCCGCATTTCTCCGATATTCGTTTAGAAAATCACCAATATTTTCTGTAAATGGTGTTGACACAAAATGCAGCGTTCACGCGGAATTCAAATAAAATACAAAATAATAATTTAATAAATAGACGCCGATGGCTACTGTGTTTGCGGCCAGTGAATTCTGGTCGTGGTAGCCACAGGCGCAGTTCGAACAGTGTTGTGAGCAGATGGAGGACAATAATTATTTCAAATTCATAAAAAATTGTTTGCTGTCCGAAAATTAATTAATTGTGACAGCCAAAAAAAAAAGATTTTGGGACAGTAAAACATTATATGGTATAGACAGTATAGACAGTACCTCAAACTTAAAAAAACAGTAACAAACTGTCTGTGTATATATTACTTAAACTTAAAACATCAGTAACAAACTGTCTGTGTATATATTACTTAAAGACAGACACTTTAATTGTTGGTAAGTTTCTATCAATTTATAGGTATTTTTATTAAAATCATAAAATTGTGAAAATATTAAAAAATATTAAAATCACAAAAATAATATATATGGAGAATTTTTTTTTATACCACGTCGAGGTTTGAACCCCCGAGGTTTGAACCCCCGACCCTTTCGGGAATCTGTAATTAAATCATTGAAGCCGGCGACCTTAACCTCACGACTGTTGCGCCATTTATGACAATCACAGTTATACAGAAGTGCTATCAGTATTACGCCACCATTTGAACGTAATAATTATTAAATTATTTGCAACTCCATTTACAACAATACCGTTACAGAGATACGCTATTGAAACAACATGTATTAGTACCCATAACATAACAAAGTAATGTATCATTATATATCACAGGAGATAGCTTAAAACTATATATTCTAATATTCTAATCATAAACAGAACAAACCGCTTGGCTCGTATGAAAATAGTTCGCGTGATATTGATTATCTCCCTTGCCGAAAGTAGTTCAGTGATTTATTAATTCCAAATAAGACGTGTTTGTGTTTGCGGATATAAAGAACAGTTTGTGCATACTGAGTGGGCATGTACCTTTACATACAAGTAACTCGAAGGCAGGGATATCATCGCAGCGGGATAGGTCTAATACACGCGATGTAAGGTTGATCAATTGTCTCGGTACACTTCGTCGTGCGTACACCGTCACCTGCGCTAACCTTGCCAATATTTGCCAACTTCTTTATATCAAAACACCTTGATATCGTGCTTGAAATCAAGCAGCTTGATTGTCTGAACCTGAGCTGTGCTACAGCCCATGCTCAGACAATCAAATTGCGTGATTGCGGGTTGGCATTGCCAGCAGGACAATGCCAACCCGCAATCACGCAATTTCATAAACGTTGATAACTTCTTTATATCAAAACACCTTGATATCGTGCTTGAAATCAAGAAGCTTGATTGTCTGAACCTTAGCTGTGCTACAGCTCAGGCTCAGACAATCAAATTGCGTGATTGCCAGTTGGCATTGTCAGCAGGTGTTCACGAACGTTGATAATCTCGGCAAGATTAACGCAGGCGGTTGTGTAAAGTAGGCGTGGACATCCCAGTTAAAGTACAGCAGAGCTCCAGATAAGTTTTGTATCTAAAGAGTATTATACCCGCATATATTAAATTCAATGCGTATTCTACTTTTACAAATGTATGATTGATTGTCTTCCTTATGTTTATTTTTAATTTGTTTTATTTTTTTATTATGTGTTCCCTATTTGGAACAAATGATAAAAGATTTAAAAATTCATACACCTTCGCTTACTGATTAACAATGAATGTTAGCCGCAATCTTTGAAAATATCGAATCCAGTGACACGCGGCTAATGAAAATCCAGTAACCAACCAAACCACAGCGTGCATGTGATTGAAATATTTTCAAAGATGGCGGCTAATAGTCATTGAGAATGCGGAAGTGAACGTGTATGATTTTACAAAGCAAATTTAGGTTAGTGAGACGCATTTTTAGTACAGTTTACACTCAAAATCTTTGAGATTTATGTTAATGTATTAGCAACTGAAAAAATCTATTCCGAAAACCCACCCCAAGCAGCGGTTTCGACACGCTGTAATCAGGGGTGTAAAATTATTTGAAATATCACTTGCCCTTAAGGTCTAGTAGATGCAAAATCTTACTCGCCCTCACTGGTTTGCCACTCGCCCTAATATTGTATACAGATATTTCAATATTCACTATGTTCGCCTTTAGTAGGCTATATAATGCTACTGTACATGTATGTTATTTATAGCAATATTTCCAAACAGTGAAAATCCGCGAGCCGTCTCATCAGAATCTGCACTGTTTGCAAGTATTGTTCATATTTTGTCAAAGAAAAACATCCCATTTTTATAATTGGACTGGTCTGAAAATCATTTTCTAACGAAAATCAAGCGATCCGTCTCATCGGAATGTTGTGTAGTTTGGAGAAAATTATATTTTCGCATGTGCTAACTCTGGCTGTCTGCTAGCAATATTGCGTGTTTACACCGGAAGCGAACATTGACGTTACAGAATGTGATACATTAATTATGGGCAAGTTCAAATCGCGGACGACAGGCGGCCTAGGCCCGGCGACCATCCCATAAATCGAGACACTTGCGCGATAACTCGCTGCACTAACTTAAGTGAAGATGAAACAGTGGCTGCGATGTCTTGCCAGACATATGTGACGGAGAATTTGCGTGTTTCCCATTTATATTGTAAATAGGTAAGTATTGATAACATTTCAATTCACGCCGCTTGAGCCGCGATTTAAACTCGTCCATATTTAGAATTGTTCCGGTTGGCGCAAACGCTTTTATTCAATTCAAAGCGTATATGAAATGATCAATGGTATTTGATTAAATAAACGGGTTTACTAAACGGAGAACGGTGCATAACTATTTTTTTGTATTCACGATCAATCATGGATGATCCAAAAGTCACTCGACCCGTCGGACGACCGTCTACACAAAGCTACTTGACCGAGACGATGACCAAGTCGCCATGGCGAGCGGTCGAGTGGAATTTTACACCCCTGTGTGATGCGTTATATAGGCGAGTTCCAATTGTCTACATTGCGTGGCTTTTCGTTACAATGGTGGCGAATGTGAGTACTTTCTAAGTACTATTATATTTACACCTGGGTACTTTTAAATTGTTTTGTACATTGTTTAGAAAGGTGTTTTAAGTATATACAAAAATAATAGACCATCCAAGACACGCTAGAATCGCCTGTGTAGAAAGTGTAACATAATCACCAGTTAGAGTGGAAATCAGATCAGAGTTGCTACTCTGCAGGAGAAACCTATGGAGTGCACCATAACTCTGGGTACGGACGATATGGGACTATTCTGCAGAGTTATTTCCCGCAGCTAGGGCAAAACGACCTGGGGTGCGAACAAGATTAAGCAATTTAAGGAGATACTATCACGCCCTGCAAAATGCCATTATTGGTGACGATTGTGCCACCAATAATAATTATTGTCGCAACAATGTTTACGCCATTAAGAGCCTGAAGCTGTCCCTCAAAAGACATCACATAAAAGTATCCGATAACTGGTCTCCGACGACTACTGGGCTTATATTCATCATTCGTAAGCGTGCTTATTTTTTTCTTATAAATGGACAAATTGGCGCATCGTGGGCAGTTACTGAACACAAATTATAAATAAAATTACAAACCCAGATCAGCTGGATATGGTTCAACCCGCAACGTGTCAAGATGCGTGGGTGCGTCCTGGGAAACAGAAATAAATCCCAAACAGACAAATTTCCCGCTGGTGGTTCCATGGACAAGGAAGATAACTCTTGCAAACATCACAAACGGCACCAGTCCTAAACGGACCCAGTAAAATAATATTCATATCAAAACGGCCCCAGTGCTGCACGTCCCCATATCTACACTTGTCCAGGTAACATATTAAATCCAAGCAAAATAATTTTAGTTTGTAAATAATGAAATCATCTAGCAAACAATTTTACAAAACTTTGTTACTGAATAGTAATTTCATTGTATAATATAACAATAAATATTCAAGATCATTTGATCTGACAATGGAAAAAAACTATTTTACCTATATATGTGACTATATTTATTACTTTTTGTGGGATGGCAGTATAGGATAAATTGATTTGTTATTAATAACATATAGTATGTAAGCAGAATACTGTGAGACAGATCATCAAAATTGGAGAAAAAATGAATGACCAACTGTTGACGTAATTAACATAAGATATGAAATGATTTAGGAAAATCTCATATGCGATAAGATGGTTTTCAATCACATAAACCCATTTGTATTGAATAACGGTTTTCATTTTATATACGTCTGATATTTATCTGTGAAAAAAAACTAATTATATACGTAACTGAATCTTTCCCGAAATAACGTTGATGCCCTCGGGAACGTTTCACTTCACCGGCCGCTAAGGCAATACATGAATATTATAATCAGCGAAACATCGGCATGTTCTGAGAAGTGTGGTTAATTGCATTTGCGACCGGATTAGACCCGTATCATGGTCTACACTGTTCAGTATTCATTTATTGAAACACCCGTCTTGTTTTTCACAAAGAGTTTCGACTGTTATATCGCTGCGTGGAGTATGCAAGCAACTAAACTTGCCACATACATGATAAAGCCTATATACCATAAGCCTGGTTCATAAGTACACTGTATTCTATAATTTGCTACTAGTTGGGTTATATCATGTGACATCATTGACCAATTGCTGTCCAATGGGGTGAAATATGGTTTTTGCTGAACAGCCAATCATATTAGGCCACACTTAATGGCTAGGTGATCCAGTATAACACTGCAAGACTGACACATTTGAATGTGCCGCCTGTAATAAATAATCCACAATAATCCATAGCAATCGCATGCAAACATTACTTCGTTTTAACAGGTGAAGTAAACTGTTAGCTGAAACTAAAATTATATGACCAGCATAGGCTCAGCCGGATCATGAGCTGCCGAAGACTTCCAAGTTCATGATCAGGAAAAACAATAATTCTCAGATAAAATTCGGCAAGGTTTTATTATTTTTAGCAGAATATGTTGATTATTTCATTATTTCGTTTCAACTCAAATTCTGTGATATTTTGTAAACAATGTCATGTCATATTTAGTAACATACTTTAATTGTTCATTTGTCCATGAAGGTATACATGTGTCACATATTTCTGCAGCCAATTGCAATGTATTCAAACATTCCCTCAATTGTCCATGAGCCTGATTCAAATGATATATTATTATATGATGTATAAGTAATTAGTAAGTAAATTTACGACCAGTGTAGTGACTGATCAAGTGACATCCCCTACGAGTGATAAAGATCTAGTGTGTGTTAGAAGCTTGCAATGTGATTAAATGGCTGAATGTAAACCAGTGTATAACTTGATAATACCACGCAAATGCGCATGCTATTCTGAGTCTATAATGGTTGCAAAATCATTTAGCCACTTTATCCAATCAAAAATACCTTTTATGACATTTATCATTATCCAACATCCCAGAGGCTGTCTCTGACATGAGGTGTTAACAATGCAATCGAAATTGTATTATTTGCAGCGGAATCAAACGAGAACCCGGCATGTGTGAAATTTGTTGTTTTAAGGATTATAAACGGGGACATTGTCAATAGCCCGCGGACGTTAACTGGACTTGCATGACTGCATACGACTGGCACGCGTATATTCAGTTGTTAATGTGGTACATTTAGCGACTTATGTGGCAAATTCAAACACTTTAACCGCAGGAGGGGGTAGGGGTTGACATTTACTTTCCAGCTGTATATGTTAGAAAGTGGCTCATTGCATTTGCTAGCAGACAGGCACATAAACTGGCAACATAATTATAACATAAGCCATCATTTTAATTCAGCATCAGTCTAATGCCGCAGCTGACAAAACGATAGCTTGTCAGATATTGCACCTGCCCTCGATCGGACCAGGTGGGTTCAAGTAATTTAGTCACTGCATGAACAAAAACTACATATTAAATCTGAGTGTGAACATTGACTTGTTGTGTATGCCTTAATATTTATTTGCATAGTATGATTTTGTCAGTAAGCTGATTGCGTTAAATGGCATAATTTAAATTTCAGCTAGTAGATTTGCATATCGACTTCACGCTAACAAATGAGGGCATTTGTAATAAAACAAATTATTCTGATTCCCATGTACCCTAAATCGTCGCATTAAACCCACCCATTGATTAAATGGATATAGGCCGGTCATATACGCATTATATTTAAAATTACAACTATTACGTCCTAGTTTCAAATTGTGTTGATTATGATGTAATAAAACATTTTCAAAAGACAAACATGTTTTAATTTCATATACCTATCTGAAGCTTTACAAACGCAACTTAAATTTACTGCTAATTAACGTATGCTTTCAGCATACAGAGACTATGGGTTCACATGCGTCCCACACAACAAGACAACATGACACCGTTAAAAATATCACCCGCAATTTCTAATCCATAGCTCATCAAACAAAAATCTCGTTATATACCGAAAACGTTTTATTCGGATAAGCCACACAATCGGCAGCGCATGACAAATCCCATCTCATCCGGCATCGTGGCGGGAATGACCGGCGACCAAAGTACCAGCATAGAGGCACGTAAAACGTGTGATTGTCCTGACTGGTCTCACATTGACAAGCAATGCATTATATCTTGGGTTATCTCATGGACCTATACATGAACATTTATCCGTTACATTGCAGAGAATCATGGACGTGATGGAACAGTCCAGTACTTATGTCAAATGCCGAGAAAAATGTGTACCGACCCGGGGCCCGAACCCGGTACCACTGGTTTAATTACCGTACTGGTCATCGCTCTAATCAAGGATATGCATATATATATATATATGTCTCTGCTCTAACCGACTGAGCTAGCATGGTTCGAATACACACCTGCTGCCCATCGTGAGTTACATACATGACCATACATATCGTGACACAATTCCCAGCCAAATTGTAATTTGTTCCCGAATTCATGATTTTATGAGACATAGATCAGACTGACGCGTCGATGTGTGTATTACTATATCTGTATATACATCAATATAACATAATTTTGCTTTTAAAAACATAATTGCCAATGCATATTCTCATTTTTTTTGACATTTCAGCCAAATTAAATATTAATTTATTTTATTTTACTCTGGCTCAGAACTGATAATCAAATAATATTGATAAAATAATACTAACAATACATATAGCTATATATAACACCACGTACACGTACCACCATGTCGACCACTGATTTTACATGTTTGCGTATTTTGTTTAGATCAAATAAATAGATAAATAAACGAAATAGAATAACGAACACTTGATTTTATAATTGTTTTATTCAATTTATACATTTAATAAACGCAAAATTGTCAGTACAATCAGAGACATTTATAGACTCTAAATCACTGGTACCATGAATGACACAAAAATGTACGACCGGAATATTTTACTCGCATCACATAATACACTATTTGAAAATTAGCAATTTCCAAATTAGCAATGCCTTGGCAATCGGTTTACATTTTCTTTCATTTCATCTTATTCATAATTTATTGAATTATTCACGTGTTTGTTGCCGGATTTGCGGACGATTTGACTTGCGGACGATTTGATTTGCGGACGACTTGACTTGCGGACGATTTGACTTGTATTCGGTGCACCATAATAGACGAAGGGTGCCGATTGCAAGAATTACCGCCTTTTGTGTCGAAAATTATGAAAGAGCCAAGAATTCCACGCGATATGTTGTTTATTTCAAAAGCAGTAGTAGTAAGGGAGTCAAAATGATACCACTTACCGTGATATCATTTATAACCCTTTATAATACCCCACCACCCCCGAAAAATCAAAACATTGGTTAACGAGGAAATTGTCTCCCGACAGCAAATTTATGAATTTTTGGAGAAAATAATTTTGAAAAGAGGGAGTCAAAATGAATCCCAATTATATTGGTAATTGACTTTTGAAAAAATTTATTGGTGTCATAAATACATCATGTTTTCTTCACGTCCAATTGAACAGATACCTTTCATAGGTTATAAAATATTATTAGAGAAAATGGATAATACAATTCAATTGGAATTGAAAATTTTTAATGACTGTGTTGAAGAAGTTTACGAAGCTTACGGGGGTTATAATCCTATATATAAATTCTATAAAATGAGAACACTAGGCGATATCGAATACATGAAATACCAGCGTAATTTATTACGCTCCGATAAAAACGTTGCATTTACAATATTATACCGGCAATTATGTCAACTATACAAGAGGCAAATACAAACATTAAGACGGATAATGCGTATCGGATATGAAACTAAGGTGTATTATATAAAATTGTTAAAACCCAACGATTCGTTTACGAATGTACATTTCTACGATATCGCTTATAAAGATATTGAAAAATTATTATTGAACAGAAAAAAAAAACTACAAATTAATTAATAGCCGAGTGTATTTATCCTTATCGAAGGTATGTAAACGGGCTATCTGGAATTATTTTTCATCAACCTCGAGCGGTCTTATAGGAACACCGTTGTCATACTTTGAGTGTATTTTTCCTTATCGATGGTATGTAAACTGGCAATCTGAATTTATCAATTTTATCAACCTCGAGCGGTCGGATAGGAACGCCGTTGTCATGCAGTTGTTTACCATAGCGACCACATAGGGATAGAAATAAAAAAGATTTAGCTCCCACCGAGGCTCGAACCCACGACCCTCGTCTCTATACATTATCGCCTTAACCCACACGACCACGAATGCTGTTATGATAAACATTACCTTGTGTTGTACAATTATCGATTTACACAGGGGTACACAGGTTATTTATAAACACTTAGAGGTTAACGAATTTACGGGATGGTTCATTATTTTATTAAATTTATAATTAATTTTATAATTTTCTTTAAATTAATTATAAATTTAATAACTTAAAGCTGAACATCCCCTATAATTACATAGAAAACATAATAATTAATTAATATAAGAAAACAAATAAAACACAACTATTTTCACCAACAAAGTCAGGGGTTTGCTGGCGCCGGTTCGCGCCTCGGTGGACCTAAAAAAAATATTTTTTTTTTCTTTTTAAATTGTTAATAATTTTCCTAAAATTAATTAATAAATTGTTTACTGCACCAATATAATTAATTTTATAATTAATTATATAATTAATTTTAAGAAAATTATAAAATTAATTAATTAACAAAAATATTAATTTCCTCCGACTTTATCTCCAAGTTTTACCCTAAATTTATCCCAATCAGTACACTCAAGCTTGGGCATGGTGGCGTGTGCTTTGATTCTAATATCATTTTTTAATTTTTCATATCTCCCCATTTCTTCCACTACGGATTCAAACTCTAAATTTGATATTTTCTTATCGGCCAACGCTTTGGACACTATAACGTCGATGTTATTTTTCTTAGACCTGGCGAGAACGGATATTCTATCATGTTTTCTACATTTTTTCTCGAGTTTTCCACCCGACGCCCTAATTACCATACAAAGTATTCCAGATAAAACGGTAATTCCACTCAAAACCCCTGCAAGTGGAACCGTTACAATTGTAGATAGCGTTGCAGCAGTACCCGCACCACTCATTACAGATAAACTTGCCAGAACCGTACTAGATGCTTCAGCTATATTCGCCGCGCGCTTATATTTTTTAGCGTGTCTTTTTCTATTTCTATATTCTCTAACTAAAATATCCTGCATAGCGACGATATTATTTAACCTAAAATCTGAACTTCTTCGGTTAATTGAACACAGTGTTGATGGAGTGGTATTGAAAATTGGAAGCGGTGATTCGTTCATGATTTTCAATATATTAGTATTTACAAATTAAGTTCAATTAGTAATGAGACAATAGTGGAAGAATTCTCTGGGTCAGCGATTTTCGTAACAAAGTTAATAACACTACCTTCGGAAAGTCTAATTAGATCGTCACCGGCGAACGAAACCACCTACGAACTATCTCCAGCGGGTTTAGTGACTCCAATTGCCCGTTCTTCCCCATCTACTACGAGATTTATCGTGACTGCGCCCACAGGTTTACCATTAGCATTAACCGAGCAGACCGCCATTCGGAGAAGTGTACCTGGAGCTGTCATGGTGTATCCCCCACATTTATTACTCGCTTTGGCACCGAACGAATATTCAGGGAGCCCCTCAACCAATGAGCCCCGCTTCTCAGCCCAAACTGTTATCACACGTTTTTGCGTTTTCATTGTTTTTAACAATCCGGCAAGCCCCCGATAGAGGTATGGGCCTCAGCACGAACCTTTTCAGCGGTCTCCTCAAGCGCTTTGGTCGCGGCTCTACGAGCATGTTTCAGTTTATCAGAAACTTCGGTTATTTTTCCGTCTAGTTCAGTAAGTGCAGCTTCTCTGCTGAGACAGTCCTCTAAGCGCAACGCATCATAAGCCTCCGTAATGGTCGCCTGGTGGCCTTCTAGGGCTTTTTCAACACCCGACCGGGCATCTTTTTGAAATTCGGTTATGTTTCCGTCTAGTTCGGCAACCGCCTCTTCTCTGATGAGAGAGTCCTCTGAGCGCAACACCTCATAAGCCTTCGCAAGGGCCGCCTGGTGGTCTTCTCGGGCTTTCTCAATACCCGTTCGGACCCCCTCAACCCCCAACCGGGCCTCCTTTCGAAATTCGGTAATTTTTTCGTATAGGTCAGTAAGTGCCGCTTCTCTGTTGAGAGAGTCCTCTGAGCATAACGCCCCATAAGCCTCCGCAATGGCCTCCTTGTGGTCTTCTCGGACCCCCTCAACCCCCGACCTGGTCTCTTTCAGAAATTCGGCTATTTTCCCGTCTAGTTCAGTAAGTGTCGCTTCTTTGCTGAGAGAGTCCTCTAAGCGCAACGCATCATAAGCCTCCGCAATGGCATCCGCAAGGTTCACCTGGTGGTCTTGTCGGACTTTATCAATAACCGATCGGGTCTCTTTTCGAAATTTGGTTATTTTTTTGTCTAGTTCAGTAAGTGCCGCTTCTCTGATGAGAGAGTCCTCTGAGCGCAACACATCATAAGCCTTCGCAAGGGCCGCCTGGTGGTCTTCTCGGACTTTCTCAATACCCGACCTGGCCTCTTTTCGAAATTTGGTTATTTGTTTTCCTAGTTCGGTAAGTGCCGCTTCTCTCTGATGAGAGTCCTCTAAGCGCAACGCATCATAAGCCTCCGTAAGGTCCGCCTGGTGGTCTTCTCGGACTCCCTCAATACCCAACCGAGTCTCTTTTCGAAAATCGATTATTTTCCCGTCTAATTCAGTAAGTGTCGCTTCTCTGATGAGAGAGTCCTCTAAGCGCAACGCATCATAAGCCTCCGTAAGGTCCGCCTGGTGGTCTTCTCGGACTTTATCAACCCCCAACCGGGCCTCTTTTCGAAATTTGGTTATTTTTTCACCTAGTTCGTTTAGTTCCGTATGCGTTTCTTCACGACTTTGTGTATTCACAGCCAGGGCATATTCTCTAAGTTGTGATAGTAGACACTTGTGAATCTCGTCCGTGGCCACCGATATAGTTCTATTGATCAATGCCTTTGTTTTTTGGGTAGTTAAAAAGTCACCCTCTGTCGGGATGAATCCCCCTTCTGCCGGTTCCAAATTCTTTGAATTTGTCACCCAATCGGAAGAACTACCTGGTCCGTATATACTCATTTTCAATAATGTTGATAATATATATAAATTATTAACATGCGTTTAATTCTAATTAATTTTCTTAAAATTAATTAATTTGAAATTTCTAGGACGACCGAAATCGGATAATCGTTCTTCAACTCTCGCCCTTTATCATCAAGAATAGAAATCTTCAATTCGTGGATATGTCCCGATTCCAAAACTTTCATCTCGGGGTGTGGGAAGTCTAAGGCCACAGTCTCGCCATAAACAGTCGCTGGCGGGCACGGTTTTCAGTAATGTGGTGGGAGTGCCGTCTACAGTGTTGTATGATGTGTTCACCCGATCCAGGAACACCTCGAGAGTTCTTGTGAAGGCAAAGTTCACCGGGGTATCGCCGCGGTGCTCGCCCACGGGGAAGACAAATTTCAACGGGAACTGAAACCCTTCATCCTCGTTGTAAGGGGGTGCAAATTTAAATCCTAACATTGGGGCCAACCCCGGAGTGATCTTTAATTTTTTATCAACGGACAATGTCGCAATCCCCGTGGCTTTTGAAACTGCGAGAGTGCCATTACCAGGCATATTCGTCGCGATTAAACCTTGGACATTTCCGAAACCCCAAAGGCCAGGACGTAATATGACAGCTGCTTCCCGAATGCGTCTCCTTGTTTCTGCAGGACTATCGGAGTCCTCCAGATCTATGCCATCTCCAGAATAGATACCCTCTAACCATTCTATTCCGGAGATATCCTTGTGCATTTCAATGTTTTTCCACCCGACCGTGAACGTGATTGATCTGAGGCCCACCCGGCGTTGTCCGCAGCAGTTGTCTATTAACTTTTGAAGTTCACAACTCCCTTTTTGAACATTAGTGATAGTAGCAAACATAATAATATCTTTCAATGGATACCAAAGCATTTAGCTTTAATTATAATGCAAAGTACGCGGTCGGAGGTAAATACACGCAAAAAGACGTTGTTAACCCCCTTGTACACCCAACCGTAACGGTTAGACCGGACAGTGGCTTTGCCACCAATTTCCCTAACATCTTTGAACAATATAGGCTGCCCAAGATTACTACGATGGAGGCGGTAAACGGGTGGAAAGCAACACCGATGCAGTTTTGGCAGAACCAAATAAATTTCGCTGTATGGTGCGCAACGGCCGGGTGTGGAGTTTCACATAAAGAGCATCTGACATCCAAGAATGTCATGCTCCGAAGTGTCTAAAACTTTCATGCGTATTATACTATCAGGAGGATTCTCAAAGAACTAGGTATTTCACTACCTCAAGACGACGCCTGGGATCCCATTTCCAACGCATACGACCGTATGGCGTTTGAAAGACTGTGTAACGAATTTATCATTTCAAAAGACGCGGTCTGGAGACAGAAAGAATTCTGGTATACTTTCGGTTTAGGTGACGTTTACATAACGGGTATGGGGTTTGTGAAGCACCCAAAGGATCCACCACCACCAATAAAACCAAAGAATACCGACTTCGTGCCACCAGTACCATGGTCTTTCAAATCGGCCCACGTTGATTTCATTCAAAAATCTGCGGGGGTAAATACCGCGTGGGGATCATTTATGTTAGATAAAAGCACTGGATTTACTCAGGCCGGTGTTACGCGCATCAACGACTCCATTCGCACATATGTCTGGGCCATCCTCGGCGCACAGAAGCAAACTCGCAGTTCTATAATAGGAGTCGGAACGGCGTTTGATGCACAAAAACAATTCTTAACACTTGTAGAGGACGCCATCTCAGCTAGGGTGGACCTGGAGAAGGCGATCCAGAATTATCAAGACGTTTTGCATAATGCCAGCACCCCGGTAGACTATGTATTTGGAATAGGTCTTTATATGGCGCCGAGCAATATGATACTACGAGACGACCCGGTTGACGGTTACAATAATCAGATCGTAATCGCCACCGCCAATCAAAAAATCGGCCACAACGGTAACGTGAACACGGATATCATCAAGCGCACCCCCAGCATGATCGGGCGCGGAGTTGAAAATTCAAATAAATTTGAAAAAGATTTCATAAAACCCCCAAAACACAAAATGGATACACCTCCCTCAACACAATCGGGATTGAAGTTTAACCCAGTACCCCCAATTCGTAAATTGGATGCACCATCGGGTCCCCCTAATCCAATCATCAACAATGTTGAAATTGGAACAGGAGCGGAAACACCAATCGAGATTGGAAGCACAACACACGAGGAGGAGAAATTAGCGCTCGTCGTTGCCATTGTGGCGATCGGACTATTTACGCTTTGGTTTTAGGAACTCTCTGGCGAAGAATAGTAGGAGACCGGCGATTGCCACTATTAGAGCCCAAGTATTTTTAGCTAGCCATCCGGCCGTTTTTGATAATATAGATAGCAAGTAAGAAACGATACTTCCGATCAGTCCAGGTAGTGCGGCAGCCGCCTTTTCGGCTAATTTAGCCAGGAGACTGGCGAGGGCTTTTAGTTGTTTTTTTACCCACTCCTTGGCTCCACCGGATGGCTCGGGTGGTGGTGTGGGTGCTGGCGCGGGTGGTGGCGCCGCACCACCAGTGAAAGCCAGACTTATGGTCGATATAGTCATGCCGATAGAAGCGAGGATGCTTGCTATCGTGATGCCCTGTTCTCTGAATAGAGTGCGAAGACGCTCACCGAGTGTCGTCTCCTCGTGCAGGACCCTCGAGATTGTTTCGCGGAACCGACTTATTTGGGTGCGGAGAGCCTCACGGTTAGTCGAGGCAGCCTCCAAACGAGCTGCTCTTTCATCCCGCAACGACTGCAGGCGTTCGGTGATCTGCTCGGTAGATTCTCTATCGCCACGGGCTACCTCCAGTTTTCTTTCTTCTAGCGCGATATGTTCATCCAGCGACGAGAGTTTGGCGAGGTTAAGGACCAGTTCGCCCCTGGACCGTTTGCAGAGTCTTATCGAGTCCACGGAGTTCGCGAAGAGGTAACGGTGGGTCATCGTTGAGTATTTCGTTTTCGCTGAACGTGGTCTCCATCGTGTTAATAGCGTCGGTGGCTACTTGAGGGACCTCGCTGAGCTCGACCGTTTCTATCGCGGAGGCCGTTTACGCCATCGTTTCGTCGGTAGACTGTAGGGCCTCTACAGCGCGGGTATGCATAATTGGTTTACCCCTCTTCCAATCTGGGAATCCGAGTTCGTTTCTTATGAGTTGGCCACCGCCCGAGATTCCTGCAATGGTGTTCAGTGCTAGGGGTTTACCGGTCCTCGTGTTGACTATTGGGATATTTGATGCCGCTTTTAGTCGCAATCTACCGTTCAGATCAAATTTGAACTTGGAGTAGTCGCGACCGACAGATGGGACAAGACCTTTTTCTGCCAAACTGTTGTAGTAGTCGTCTACAGCTCCCTCGAGTAATTCCCGACTTTGACAAGTGGTAGCACCACCTAATTCCCCCGATTGCGATTGCATTGGAACTGGAGGCTGTATCAAGGGTGTTTCGTCATTATCATCATCTATGTCATCATCATCGACGTAATCGTCTCTGCCGATATCATACATTTCATTATCGTAATCAGTCATATTTATAATTTTCTTAAAATTAATTATGTATTAAAGACAAAACCATACGGATTTAATATAGTTTCACTAAATTATGTCTTCGAGTCAATACGGTCGCAAACTCAATCCATACCGCAGACTGCGTGAGCCCCTCGGGGCAAAAGGTGTGAGACAGAGTGTCGTTATTACGAACAACCCATCGACGATCGACCAGAACCAGCAGCTCTTGGTCCGCTTCCCCAACCTCGGAGCTAACGACGTCATTGTGCCGGGGACTGTTCGCCTCGCTTTCACTATTTCGCTGACGTCGACGGACGGGGACCGAACCGTCGTTCAGAACCTGGGTCGCGCCATAGTCAAGAAGACCATGATAAAGATTTCTGGTAATGAGGTGATGTCGATCGATGACAGTGACGTCTACCATTGTTATCAGGACCTATGGAAGACGGCACAAGAGCGCGAAAACGCTGTCTATCAGGGTATTGACACCAGCAAAAATAAGAACGTAACCAAACTAAGAATCGGGGCTGGTAACAAGGCAATCCCGCTCGACTTTGAGTTGCTGGAGAGTCACATGCCCTACTATCAGAGTGCTTTGGCTGACCGCCTCGAATACGAACTAACGTTCAACGACTACGGCCGAGTTCTCATAGCCACCGACATGTTATCGACGTATACGATCGATAATGTTTCGCTGGAGTACGACATAGTCACGATGCCCGAACTCGCGCGATTGATCAGAACCCAGTACGCCGGGCGCGTTGCCATACTTTACGACCGAGTTCTTCGCCATCGCAAGATGACGAAAGACAAAGGCGACACAATGTGGAATATTAATGTCAACGTACCCGCCCGCTCGATGAAAGGTATACTGATGTTGTTCGAGGATGCTAGGTTCGCGTTCGGTGCTAGAAAAACCGACAAATTCTATAACCCCAAAATCACGAAGGTAGAGGTGACGATCGAGGGAGTACCCAATCAACTCTACAGCGCGGGTCTTCGCGCGCACCAGCAGTGGGATGAAGTAAGAAAGCAGTTTGCTGCTGGCTCTAAGCGCTCTCCGGAGGTTGCCGCGGTTGCCAAAGACCTGCATCTCTCGGCCGTCTCCATCGTGGAGTTCCTGAATACCAAATACGCGTTATGGCTAGACATGCGAGCCAGCGACGATGACCAAATACACGGTAGCGGACGCCAAGTTGAGAACGCTAGTGAGGGTGTGACGATCCAGATAACCAAAGAGGCGGACGGAGCCGGGCCATTGAACGTGTACTTATATATAATTACAGACGCACAACTCAACATCGAAGATGGCCGATACGTCTCAGCACTCTACTAAATCTAACGATTTATTAATTAATAATTTTGAAAAAATTAAGAAAATTAGCAATCAATACCAATTCACGATTGGAGATGCCCACTCTGCCATAATATGTGGGCAGACAGGAAGTGGAAAAACGGTTTTCATCCTCGACTTGCTCGAGGAGTCCTACCGCGATGCCTTTCGTCACATTGTGATCCTGTGTCCTACTGTGCGGCACAACGAGACTTATCAACGGCGCCCGTGGATATGGACCGACCCTGAGGTATACGTCATTGACCCCGGCGACAGGCTTCACGATTGGCTGCGTGGTTTATACCAAAGATTTCAGGGTGAGCCCACCCTATACGTGATTGACGATTGCTCGGCCAAGGCGGCGATGACCAAAAAGAAGAACATGCTCTCCGAGCTCGCATTTTCTGGCCGCCATGCTAGACAAAGATATACAAGGATATCCACTCAAAAGTACAACGCCGTCCTCAAGGATCTGCGCGAGCAAACGAAATGGGTCGCCCTCTTTCACTGCAAGGACCGAGACTCATTCGATGACTGCCTTCGAGAGAATGACGTTATCCCAACGCGCGAGGAGCGCCTGGAGGTTCGACAGATGCTTTCGGAAACTAAACACGCCAAGCTTCTGCTAAAGACTGATCAACCAACTGCTTATAAAGTTATTAATTAATTAATTTTAAGAAAATTGCAAAGTAATAAGCTATTGCAATGCTTAACAATGCTTAGCAATTGCTGAACAATGCTTAGCATTTGCTTAACAATGCTTAGCAATTGCTGAACAATGCTTAGCATTTGCTTAACAATGCTTAGCAATTGCTGAACAATGCTGAACAAATACTTAACAAATGTTGAATAAATGCTGAACAATGGTTAACAATGTTAACAATTTGGTGCTCCGCTGCGAGCTTTGTTGCGAGCATAATGGTGATCATAAGTATCGGGTGGTGCGCTTGGCAATATGTTAATGTGATGAGACTTGTTAGAATAGTTAAATTAATTTTAAGAAAATTAGCAATAATGAACTGCGACGAAATTCTCAGCTAATGGAAGAAACCTCAACTCCGAGTGCCGACATCCTGAAAGATAATGAAACATCAACTCCGACAGAGCAATCGGGATCAACTTCAACTCCAACGGCAGTTGGTATTAGGTTGAGTGCAACGACTCCGAATGAAAATGAAAATGCGGCGCGACGAGAGCGGCTAGCTGCGCTGGTTGCTGGGGGACAATCGGAGCATTATCTCGGTAGGCGTCTCTCAGTTTTTCAGGTGGATAAGATGTCAGATGCGGAGATCGATAAAATGTATGCGCGATACGAATCCAAATTGGGAGCAGAGATGACAAAAACTCTTGGAGCGGCGGCTATTCATGTGTACGCTACCGCCGTTAGTATACTTCTCCCTATACCAAACACCGCGGGATTGATTGGCGATCTAGAGACTGACCCTTTTATAGGTCACACTCTTAGAACAGCCTGTTGCTCAATTTATCACAAGTTTGGAATGTACTTAGCTCCACTGACAACCGCGTTGACCACGGGTAAACACTCTCAATTTGGACATATATGCCCACGAACTATAAGCCCTAATATTAATATCATAAATGATGACACAAGACACACCTGCGAGAGTGACGGAGTTGAACCCGATTGCTCCAACACAATCGAACCCGAGTGTTACTCCGCCACTGGATGACATACCGCATAAAAAAATAAAAAATCCCAAAAGACAGGCAGCTGGGCGGGCGGCGGCTGCCACCCGAAAAGTTAAACAAGATAAAATACTCGCCGAGCTTCGAGAGGCTAAACAGTCGTTGCAATCGGGGACGGAGACAGCAAAACATCTGAAGACAGAGCAATCGGGTTCAACAGTGTTGAGTACAACAACACCCCCAATTCACGAATTGGAAGCACACTCAACACCCAATCGAGGTTGGACGAATCCGATTGAACCCCAATTCACGAATTGGAGTTGGGTTGTTGGTGGTGGTCTGGCAGTTGTTGGTGCCCTGTGCGTGTGGAAATACCCCCTATTACACCAATCCTTATCGAAAAAACAACTCCCATCAATTCATCCAAAAACAGTTACGAAACACCAATCACGATTGGGTGCGCCCCATTTAAACATTGATCGCGATCCCTTTTATATGCAATAATTATAATTATCAACAATGGCTGAACAAGATGGTAAAATGATAGTGAATGCGCTTTATCACGCCGTGGTGATATCGGGTTTCAGTATCGGGTATGCTCGACTATCAAAGATGGCCCTAGGAGGGTCCGCTCACAAATTGGACTTTACTGTGAGAGACATAGGGCTCGCGACCTTAGATGTAGCGGCCGCAGTTTGGACCCGAGATTATCTAATTAAAGCTGGAATTCTATCCGTTAATATATGGAAATAAATGGCTTCAATCGGCATAATGATAGGTGGTGCGCTTGTAAACGCATTGGCGTTCAGCGGTAGCAACTTTTTATTCTCTAAAATGAGAAGCTCGAACGTGGATGATGAGCGCAAGCGTCACGATTTAGCTTGTGTAGAACAACTCAATTTAGCGCAAAGGAAGCGTGGTCGAAATAAAAAAGGGAAAATCCGCCCATTATGGACTGGATCAACGAAGAGCTTCACCGCGAGAATCACGCCGCACAAACTTTCCAGAACGTTGAAGAAGCCAACCGCGAGTACGCGCTGGCATATCCACAGAAAAGTCTAAATCCAATGGATCGCGAGCCCCAACTTTCAGATTTCTATGTATCGTCAGAGCCCCATAAAGACCGCGAGATCGCGTTCATCGTCGTGGGAATGGGTGTGGTGGGTATCGTCACCTACTATATCCAATCGAGATTTTAAATTAATTAATTATTTAAAAAACTTTTTTTTTATAAATATATATATATAGAACGATGTTAGTTGACGATCTTTATTACGCTATGATCGATGTAGGCTACACTGCCCTTAAATACAGTTTACCCGGTGCAAAGAATGATTCATCTGGCCCGAGATTCTCTCGAGACGTGGCGCGAGGACAAAAAAGCGGCCACCCTTTTCGCAAAGCGGATGTTATATTCCTCCTCAACTCCAATCGATGAATTAGATTCCTCCGAGTTCGTTCAGAACTTAACCCCCAATCGCAATTGTACTTCCAACAAAGGTTTATTATTATCGACACAGTTACCGGACGATCTGGCGAGGGCATGTTGGAGATTGTCCGATATATTAGAATACTTCGCATACGATGAACACGCGCAAACTTGATACCAAACTATCGGTTCGCCTAGCGCGCAAGCTGGCAAACACATACTACAGCCCCCGCGGCTACTGGAAGGGACTCGCTGCCATCAAGAACCTCGCGGCGGCGACCAAGGTTTCAGAAAACGCTGTCAAGGAATGGCTCAAGAAGCAGGCCATCTGGCTGATCTATTTACCCGCGCCTCACAATATTCCGCGCCCGAAATTCGACGTGCCGGTGCCGAACCAAGTTCACCAAGCGGATCTCCTGTTTCTACCTCACGATCGCGTCGGTCGCAAGACGTACAAGTACGCACTGACAATCGTTGACATAGCGAGTCGTTATAAGGGGGCTGAGCCGTTGGCCACTAAGAGTCTAAGGAGGTGGCCGAGGCTCTTTCCCGAATATATAAGAGGAGTCCTCTCAAATGGCCGAATCTTCTCCAGGTCGATCCCGGCCGCGAGTTCATGGGCGCGGTCTCTCATCTATTGTCTAAGCACAACGTTTCTGTCAGACGCGGCCGCGTCAACATCCACCGGGACCAGGGAATCGTGGAGCGCTTCAATCGAACCCTGGCTGAGAGACTGTTCGGACACCAATACGCCAAAGAACTTGTAGACCCCCATTCACGATCGACCGAGTGGGTGGCCAGACTGCCCGCCGTGGTCTCCGCACTGAACGGAGAGGTGACCAGATTGATAGGTAAGAAGCCTGTAGATGCTATCAAGTTTAAAAGGGTGACGAGCAAGCCCTCTGCCGTCTCGCGCGGGCGACCCGTTGGTTTAGAGGAGCAACGGCTTCCATCAGATATTGACGTCCGGTACCTTTATCAACCGGGAGAGCTCGAAGGTGGCAGCCGCCACGCGACTGATCCCGTGTGGTCTCTCAATGTATATCATCTAGATCGATCTATTACCAAACCTGATGAGCCCGTGCTCTACTATTTGGATGATGGGCCATCTCGAGGGTTTGTTCGCGAAGAACTTCTTATGGTGCCTTCTGACACCCAGCTACCCCCGGATCGTCAGAGTCTTTAGAGAGGTTCTGTATGTATTCCGTCTGGTAACACGCGTCTTTTATCGTAGTATGCCGAGAGTCCTAATTTTTGTTGACAGTACGTTTTCATAACGCCGTCTTTCATTTTAAATCCTCTAGTTTGTGCTACATCTATAATGTGTTTTCCATCTTCTGTAGTTTCACTTAGTACTCGTTTATATCTGTCCCAATTTAAATTGTTAGTTCTCTTGGACATTCCTTTCGCAGAGTTTTCATTAATTTTAATTTGTTCCAAATAATCTTTAGTGGAATTAAAATTTTCTACGAAATAACACTTACTAGATAACGCTATCGCCCTATCTCCGCTAAATTCCATTTTGAAAAGTCCGGGCTCTCTTTCGCTCCATTTATCCCAAGGCAACCATTTATTTTTTTCTTTTTCAAACTCGTCTAGTAAGTTAGGTCTAATCAATTCCTCTATCGTTTTTCCACTAACTCCTATATACATACTATCAGTATCGATCTGTATTAATTCAAAGTCTTCTCTTTTTACGTAATTGTCTTGAAATTCGTAGTAAAATTCCAACATTCTCAATTTAGCTAGTTGATAAACCGCTATTCCACAATGGAATGGTCTCTTTACCGCACACCTGGGTTTTCTTGAAGATATTTCGTACGCATCTCCTATCTCTTCCAAATCGTTAAAGAATTCAGATCTTAATGCTTTGTCAACACAGGTTTCGTTTTGTGTATATGTTGTATTTAAATGTCTCTCCGTTGCCTCTATCATTTTTCCACAACACGAGTTTCCTAATAATTTGTTCTTATTTCTTATTTGGTTCTACATCACCTGTTCGACTTGCGGCTGTAACTTATTTTGCGAACCATTCGAATGGTTTTCCGCTAATATAATCTATAACACGATGAACTCCAGTTATTTCTAAGCCGTGTTTTAAATACCATTTCAACAGTGGCTCGTACAGCAATACTTTAGTGGCGGTCATAGATCCCACCAATTTTTTTCCATCTCCTCTTGTTAGGCCAGTATCTTTTAAATATTTTAACATGTGTGTGGGAACTTCATCAACCTCTACTTCTCAGTTTATAAATATTGGGGACATTTCAGAAAACTTATCTTTTAAGTTGTGTGGAACTTCTATATCCACCTCCGCAAACCCAAACCAGTCTCCAGATAAAACTCTTTTACAAAACTTTTTAATAAATTTAGGGTTATGTGGGGTATCTATATGGTGTATAGTTTCTCTCCCACACGGCATCTCTTTATTTAACGTAGATAAATATAACGCGTTTGCATCGTACCCCAAAACAGCCTTGCAAGGTTTGGAACCCACTCTAATATTTGAAACACCAGCTTCTGCATTATCGATGTAAATACTATTGAATGGAACCCGCCAACTAAGAGGCGTCCTATTCATCATTTCGTATGTTCTTCTTTTGGTGCATATAGAGCATCCTCCGGTATAATCGTCTTTGAAGATTTTTGTTCTTTAATGGTTCCTCTCAAATATTGTATAGCTACTCAGGTAGTGTTACCGCATCTTTGAAAATATCCACACCTCTGTGTTTATAAAATTCACACATTTTTTCCACCGCTTCTAGGAACGGTGCTACATCTAAATCGTTATAATATTACAACCAATCTCTGAAAGTTTTCATATTATTTTCTTCGAAAATTCTACGACATTTACTTAATTCTGTTTCATCTATTAACATTTTCCCAGATAGTTTGGAATACCAATTCTCTATATCCGGTAGTCCTTGGTAATTCAGTTTGTCTGGAGAATCGAACCACTCATAAGGAAAGAAATATTTCTGTCCTTTGCATTCGTAGGCTTTTATCCAACTATCGTAACTTACACCAGGTCCTAGATAAAGTATTACATCAAAGAAATCTAAACTCTGGAGTAAATAGAAATATTGTTGCATTTGCACGTTTTCCGACCATTACTTTCTTTGTTGTTGATGCCAGTTGGCCTACTAGGTATTTCTTTATTAAGTTTATATCGTACTTACTGCTGTTAAAACCTATAACCGGTACTTGCTCTATCCACTGTTCGATCTTGGCGATTTGGTTTTTACGTAAATGTTCTGTATTAAACCCATATCTTGACCACACTTCTTCTCTTATAGCTTTTCCCCTGACTTTCAAATCTTCTACGAATTTTTCTATAAGTTTTGCGGGATCTTTATATCACAAATATGAGTTACTGTTCCTGAGAAATTATCTCCTATACTAACGCTTACCGGAACGTGCTCGGCTTCGTACTCTAGATTATTACCGAGAGTTCCAAATTCTGGGTTGAGATATGCCTCAAAATCGTATACTATCTGATATGGATAAAGAGTAGAGTCGCAACCGATCTTTATGTCTTTACCCGTTCTTTGAAATTCGCATTCCCACATAACTACTAGGTTCTTTGCTTCTTCTAATAAATGTATCTCTTCTCATAGTGGATTTTCAATTCTTTGCATGAATCTCACACCCGTGCCAGTAACAGCCGTGATATTGATATACGGTATTAGTTTCTGTACAGTAACCATCTACTGGAGCTCCTAAAACCCATCTTTCACCCCCGTGTCCACACTGTTCGTGGTGAATGTGAATTCCCTCCTGCTTTTCCACAGAGTACATCCAATTGATCGCCCCATAACTGTTAGAACTTTTTGGGTAGAACGCTTTCTCGAACGACGAACGCGTGCGCTCTAAATAATTACCATCACATACTACTTTTGTCTCACCTTTCATACATTTTGGTCCGTGTCTCTTCATATTACTCGCTTTCGTGAATTTCTGCTTGCAATTATCGCAGACGTAAATTTTAGATAGGTTTTTAAGTTTTTTTTATCAGAAATGCGTGATTATTAAACAGTCCTATTGTCATTGGTTTATTACCTATTGCCTTATGGTGCTGGTACCTCTTTCAACCACCATACATTACATTCGGTGGGTTGATATACTTCTAAACCGATTTTAAAAAACTCTTCAACCTTTTTCAGATCTGAAAAAGGAATTGGTGAAACCACATTACTACCGAAATATTGCTTACTAAGTTCTTTCGCCTTTTCTGTACATCTGTCAGGTCTTTTATCTGTCATATGCATAGCTAGACACCTGAACAGACAAAGGTCGTCATTATACTTATCTAAAGAATACATACCTTTTTTATTCTTCAGCCATTCTGGAAGTTCTCCTCCTGCCGCTTCTTTGGATTGTAGTCCCAAATCTATTCCCCTACTGCCCTGTATTAGCTTTACGAAAACCTCTACCCATCTTACAAACTTCCACTTTGTATTTGGTCTGTCTATTTTTTCGGACATTATTCGTGTTTGCTCCTTATCTGACAGCCTTTTTTTAACTGTTTTCATTGATGATAGTGGTTCGCCACCACCGAGATTTTTGTGCATTATTATAGTTATAGGTTTTCCATTTTTAGTTTCCTCCATATGTTCTAGCTTGTAAGAATATGAATATCTCAAATAAAAATGTGTTGTTAGATACTGAGCGAGTTTATCGGACATGCGTTCAGACTCGTTAATGTCAATGTTTTTAAGAAAGGAAAATGTAACTACCCGTCTTCCCTTTTCTACCTTTTCCAATGTTTCATCGTGATCCCTCAATATTTCTTCACCTTTTTCCACTATCGCGCGAACTATAGATTTGTTCTTATTATTTGGTATTTGGTCACCTGTGCGTCTAATTTGAGACAAATTATTGGTGCTTGAAGGTTTTATTACACTAGCCCTTAACTCCGCAATACTTTCTTTTTTAATTCTGTTACCAACTTCCTCCGCTTTGGATATATCATTAAATGCCCCTCTTTTATAGGCGTGGGTAAACCGCTTCATAAACACCTTATTCTTTGTGGCGTTTATCAGCTTTGTCAACCCCCTAACTCTCAACCGTTTACTATAAGTAATCCCTAGAGATTCGGCTTCTCTTCTCAAACTTTCTATTTCTGCTCTAGTTTCTGGCGTTATCATATTTTCTGTATATACTTTTGTATATATACTTTTGTATAACATATAAAATTTATCTGTTCAATTGGACGTGAACAATTTACATCATGTTTTTTTCACGTCCAATTGAACAGATAAATTTCATAGATTATATACATATATAATGGAGTGTGTGACTTGTTGTAAGACGTTTACGTGTAAAGACTATCTATGAAGGCATCTAGCGAGACTTAGAAAGTTTCCTTGTGTCCCCCCACAATTTCAATGCCCCAGATGCCCTTGTAAATTCGTTAGTGCCCAAACTCTTTGTAGACATAAGCAACTACGCTGCCCTGTGGCTAAAGGTGAACGTGGTAGACTAGAGCTGGTAGAATTAGTTGCTGATCTGCGAAATAAATTAGCTATATCGGAGGAGAAAAATGGGGTGTTGGAATATAAACTATTGTACTTGCATTAATGATTTTGACTTTTTCAAAAGTCAATTACCAATATAATTGGGACTTATTTTGACTCCCTCTTTTCAAAATTATTTTCTCCAAAAATTCATAAATTTGCTGTCGGGAGACAATTTCCTCGTTAACCAATTTTTTTATTTTTCGGGGATGGTGGAGGTATTATAAAGGGCTATAAATGATATCACGGTAAGTGGTATCATTTTGACTCCCTTACTACTACTAAAGCTGTTCGCCGCGCTTTTCCGTTTGTAGCAAGGTAAATTTATTCATAGTTATTCTCTATTTATTATTGCCAATCGTGTTAAATGTTTAGTAATTTCACTTTCACTGGCAGTGACCGACACGACACTGTTGACTAGATATGGCAAGAAATCATACCACTTTCCCTGATGGGCGTGTTTGTGTACTATTCTACATGCATTCAAAGTATTACTACAACTGTCTACAGTGACAATTACTGGGACAGTACAATCTTCTACTGGGTACACACTGGTATACAGCATCTACATAGTACTACATAGTACTACAAGGTTCTACAAGGGTCTACAGGGGCACACACTGGTATACAGCATCTACATAGTACTACATAGTACTACAAGGTTCTACAAGGGTCTACAGGGACACACATTGGTATACATCATCTACATAGTACTACATAGTACTACAAGGTTCTACAAGGGTCTACAGGGGCACACACTTGTATACCGCATCTACATAGTACTACAAGGTTCTACAGGGGTCTACGGGGGCACACACTGGTATACAACATCTACATAGTACTACATAGTACTACAATGTTCTACAGGGGTCTACAGGGGCACACACTGGTATACAGCATCTACATAGTACTACATAGTACTACAAGGTTCTACAGGGGTCTACGGGGGCACATACTGGTATACAGCATCTACATAGTACTACATAGTACTACAAGGTTCTGCAAGGGTCTAAGGGGGTACACACTGGTATACAGCATCTACATAGTACTACATAGTACTACAAGGTTCTACAAGGGTCTACGGGGGCACACACTGGTATACAGCATCTACATAGTATTACTTAGTACTACAAGGTTCTACAAGGGTCTACAAGGGCACACACTGGTATACAGCATCTACATAGTACTACATAGTACTACATAGTACTACAAGGTTCTACAGGGGTCTACGGGGGCACACACTGGTATACAGCATCTACATAGTACTACATAGTACTGCAAGGTTCTACAAGGGTCTACGGGGGCACACACTGGTATACAGCATCTACATTGTATTACTTAGTACTACAAGGTTCTACAAGGGTCTACAAGGGCACACACTGGTATACAGCATCTACATAGTACTACAAGGTTCTACAAGGGCACACACTGGTATACAGCATCTACATAGTACTACAAGGTTCTACAAGGGCACACAATGGTATACATCATCCAGTGTGTAGCTGATATAACTGGTATCAAAGTATAGCCAATAGTAAATTAATAAAAATAAACAACACAGTAGTTGTTTACTTCAATGTTGTTGTTGTTGTTGTTGTCTGTAATTCATGTGCTTATTTTTCGCCACAATCTTTTTACAGCCACAAAGACTTCAAGAGCTTTGTTTCGACTGCTCAACTTGATTGTATGTAATTTAGCAACACATGGAGAAATAAGAACTGTAACAGTGAGGCGGTTCAAATGATCGTCACAATATGTGGAGAAATAAGAACTTTAACAGCGAGACGGTTCAAATGGTCATCACAATATGTGGAGAATATATGGTGGTCACAATATGTGGAGAAATAAGAACTGCTGTAACAGTGAGACGGTTCAAATGATGGCAATATATGCAAAAATAGTCTACAGGTATACAAACTAGTCTACTGCATCTACAATAAGGTACAATGGGTTACATAGAGTATAAGGGCACAAACTAGTCTACATCATCTACAAGTAGACTAACAAGTGTTTACAAGTTCTGCATACCAATTAAATGTGTCCATTTCCTGCGTCAAATCTGTGGCCAGATATCTCTGTTCTAAGTAAGAAGTGTGTATTTTCCTGACTGTGATTTATGACTCCCACCGATTCCCTGTGCAGTGGTGTGTAGGAGAAAACAGGTATTGTTAAATTAGTGAGCTTAGTTTGTTTGGTTATTAGTGTTTAACGGCCTGTCAACACTAAGGTCATGTAAGGCCGGGCAAATGGGTTCGATCCCATTTTAACCTGCTGCATTGGGGGGAAATCCCAAAATCAGAACGGAATATTTACATTCAGAAAAAAGATATTCAGCCCTGAACTTTGAATAACTTGACCTGGTGACAGTTCCAAACCACACCAAAGTCACTTGACCCCTTCCCCTCAAATAGAATTACGAATAATAATAATACTCATATAAGGGGTATAACCAGATTCAACTGTCACATACAAAATGCCAAATACGTATGTGAAGGCAAAACCAGGTATCCAGTCGGAATTCCGGTAAGGATAAACGCCGATCGTTGAATTACCCGTCACATGTGTGGCCTCCACTGACTCTCTGGGTATGTATGAGAAAATAGGTATTTTAACATGTGTGAGCGTGAAGCATGACGGGTGTTTCAATGATGGAATGGCGAAGAGTGCGGATGCACAGGCTGATCTGGATCTACACTGGCCGCAAAACCGATAATCCCAATGTCTCCCATCACATCCGCATTTACCAAAAACATTGTTATGTTATAAGACAAGGTATTTTGTCATCCCGCGTCTGTCCGTTCGTAAGATTTGCATTAAAGGTTTTATTTGTCGGTCCAGGTGGCGGCTGGGGGCATCCATGAGCCTCTGCTCACTTGCTCTCGTTTCTTATGATGCAATGCAATTGGAGTCCGGTCATAAATCACAGGAAAATATAAGTAGGTTGAACCTGATGGGAAAAATAGACAACTTATAGAAATGGACATTCAACTCAAAGTATATTGTCTCATAAACTACCAACGGTTTTGGTAAATGGTAAATAGACCTGTCTTCACTCATCTTCTGATTCCAGATGTTGTCTTATTATTATATTGGGTATACAACGCTCATAAATGTAAAAACAATACCGGTTTTCTCATACATACCACTGCACAGGGAGTCTGGGGGCCATAAATCAGTCAGAAAATGCTACACACTTCTAAGTTAGAACAATGGGAAACATATACAATGGCCACTCACATCAAAGTATCTTGTCTCATAAACTACCAACGGTTTTCATTAAATGTGGCTGTGACTGCAGAAATGGAGCTTACGGGTTTTGTAGTCAGTGTAAATCCAGATCAGCTTGTGCATCCACATGGTCTGATCAGAATTCGCACTATTCGCCATCCCATCAATAAAATGACCGTCATGCTTCACGCTCCCAAATGTAACAATACGTGTTTTCTCATACATACCACAGAGAGTATGTGGGGCCACCATAAATCACAGCCAGGTAAAATACACACTTCATAATTAGAACAGAGATATCTGCCACAGATTTGACACAGGAAATGAACTTTTAATCCGTATGATGAACTTGTAAACACTTGGTAGTCTACCATATAGACCTTGTCATTTTCTAGGCAAGGCTATCATGATCATGTACGATCATGATGAGGATATACACTGTTTGATACCTTGTATCAACAAGATTGCCGTGGCCTGTATATCACGCGCGCCGAAGCCAGTATGTATATATAGATGAACAGCATGTGCCCTCTTGTATAGACCAGCATAGCTCTGTACAACGTATAGATGTACATGTATAGCATGTGCCCATCTTGTACAGACCAGCATAGCTCTGTACAACGCATACATGTACAGCATGTGCCCGTCTGGTATAGACCAGCATAATTTTGTACAACGTATACATGTACAGTATGTGCCCGTCTAGTATAGACCAGCATAGTTTTGTTCAACGTATACGTGTACAGCATGTGCCCGTCTTGTATAGACCAGCATAGCTCTGTACAATGTATATATGAGCGCCGCTGTGCGATTTCCAACGTTAGGCTCAAAATAACGTTACGTCGGAAATCCTGGTTTTCTGACGTCACTATGTGGAGCAGACGACGTTTCAGAATTGAGTCGCTTAACGTCTAACGTCAATTTATGTGACAAACTTAGCTGGGAAACTGAGAGTGAACGATTTTGATCTAAGTAGAAACTTTAGATACAGTTTGATTATTGATTTTTGTATGATTCGTGAGCTCTTGTGTCTCTACTCTAGTCTATATAATCGATGAATACCGACTACGTTAAGTACGGAGTATGCCTACCGAATCGTTTCGATGTTTGACAAACGGTTTGGATTCAGGAAGGAACGTAAATGTATAAATAGCCTCCATATTGTTTCTGCCACCACATACTAGTTTAGTATGTTTATTTTGTTACAACGTGAACATAAACTGTTAACTAATTAATATTTCGTCTGAAAATTTTATTTATTTGAGGCGGATTTCACAAGATTGTTTATACATTACTACAATCCCGAGAGGAGTTGCTTCCCTAGCCGATCGATAAAATTCAACAGTTTACCGCAGAAGCCATGTCGGCTTTCGTGGCCGAGTGGTTTTGTGCTGTGTTTGATTTACGGAAGTGGTGGCTGGTAGTTGGGTGGATGACATAAATGTACGATAGGTTTGAGTAATATGTTTAGCAACGTTGTCAAAAATGGATTACTGTGGAAGTATGGAGGGACTGACGTGCGTACGCATTGACAAATAATGACCTGCTTTGTCCGATCCGCTTTGTCCGACCTTCTACATTGCAATCAATGTCATCAGGAACAGAAAAGTGACAATACAAATCACCATACCATATACTATTACTGGGATAACATATATTAAGAAATTCAATACGATGTATTCATTATACATTTTAAGTAAATACATACAAACTGATGCATTAGTGAAATTAGAAACTGAAACATGAAATCGGTTGACTGCTTTTTTGTATATCACAGTATTTTCTGTCACGTCATGCAACATTAAATGAACTCACGTGACATAGTCTCGTGATGTAATACAATATGCCCTTGATACATCAGGTGACGATGCAATCACCGACGTCACCCACTGTGGCTGGGTACAATACAACCCATATTGTCTGGGCGGCTACGTGTATCGAGTCTAGAACATATATATGGTCACATCGCTAACTACATGAAGAGCTCATGCACAGTGAGCATGGTGAGGCAGGTAACTGTAAACCTCAATTGTGTTACATCCTGGTATCAATACATATAATTGATGTTGATGATTTATCAAAATTTAATATATATCCACAATAATTGTACTTGGTTGCATACATCGGCTCCAAACATACATGTTGCACCAACACAATATAATTGTTTGATATGCCACTGGATATGGTACAACCGTACCAATAGTATAAGATAATATGATCTGCTCTTTATATATGCAATGTACCAATATTATGCGTATGTGATATTTATACGAGTATTATATATATGCATGCATATGAAGTTTCAAGTCAATGAGTGAAGCGGTTGAGGAGATATAGCATACGTATATATAATTTATAACACAGCATTGATAGCCGTCTGATGATGAACTATTTTGCTAGCTATGTAAATAGGGATTCGGAAAATGCCGAACTAATGAGGAAAAGTCATGTCTGAAATTAAAGATGCCTAAGAAACAAGAATATATGTTGTATGTCATATCATTTTTTATATTTAAGCTATTTCAATAGCGATACTGATAATAAGTATATTTTTTGACGGAGAAATTGTTTACAAACATACTGATACCATTTTTCTCAAAGTTACTTTTCGTAAGTTCAAGATGGCCACCAAAACAGTACGTTTCATTAAATTCATTCTCATTTAGCCCATTGCTGACAATGCAGAGAGTTCCCATTAGCATGTCATTTTCATGGAATTTGTGACTAATATTATCCTTCAGTTTGTATTATTGATTAAACTAACAGAACGTATTTTAAAATTGGGACAATTGGATTAACATTCAAAATGGCCGGCAACTCAATTTTGAAAAGTATAAAATGAAATATCTCTGTAACCCGACGAACAAAAACTAAAATTAAGATGTCTTTTTACAGTTTTCGGTACGACATACTCATTGAAACACGTATATTTTGGTCTAGGCCTTCAAATTCAAGATCCGCCATATTGGAAACTGAAAAAAAAAGCAATATGTCTGTAGTCGGATAATGTCAAAATATAAATTGTATGAGGTTTCCTCGCTAATTGTTACATGGTATGTGGCAATTTAGAGTTGAGTTAATCATAATTTTAAAATCAAAGATGGCTGACATCTACAATATTGATAAACACATAATAATATGTGTATGCGGAAATAGCGGGCACACCATGTGTTACCACTAATGTCAGCATGACAATCCTTATAAATGGTAATGTGTTCTCTCCACGCTCCCAAATCATAAACCTTTGCTAATTAATCAGCAGAATTGATCTTCTTCGTAAGATGCTTCAGATTCTGCAGATATCTGCAGATAACAAGACCACTATGACAACTGTAATACAGTGCATTATCAACATTACAAAACGTTCTTATTGTATTATTTGTCAGTTTATATACGATTCCGTTTTTCGGTGGGACTGGATACCGCTTTACCCGTTGTCATGGTTCGCTATGTATCATGTGTTGTGTTTTTGTGTTGCTGTCTCTGTTGGCATTACGAAGGTAGATGTAGCTCTTTACATTCTGCAAATAAACGTACAGTACTTGTAGTTGTAGTTGACCAGCCACTGTAAAATACAATAAATTCACTATTGTAAACAAATTCCCTTACATATATAAATGTTTATGTGTTACTTGAAACATATTGTTTCACCTCCTAGAAGTCAATGTCAGACACCTTTAAAATGCAGAACTGGTATGTGTTTTGGTATAGTGTGGTTTCTTGGACAGAATATCACAGGATTATGATGAATGATGAATGATACATCGTAATATGCAACATCGCATCTGGTCATACATGTATGTAGCTCTCATTAATATATGGTGATTCATTTGTGGGGATTTGTTGAAATAACAGAGCGTTAGGATCATTTTAGCAGTGTGTATTACTAGTAAAAGTATTTTAATCACTATATATATAGCTTGTTGCCGCTATGTCAGAGCTATGCGGTATCCAGAATTGTCTGGAGTTTTATTCACATGATGACTTTAGGTCACATTTGAGAGTAAATAATGAAGTATAAACCCTAATTTCCTTATCTGATAGTACTTTACATAAACAATTGTCATTCTACTAGGCAGTATGCACGCAATGCCATTATCCCATGGATGGTCATATAATTATCACACATACTATGACTGGTGAAAATTGTCTTCTCTACAATGCATGAAGTGGCCGCGACGGCTTCCACTTATCATGCACAGTTCATGTTAGGGAATGCTCTTCTCGAATGAAACACTAAGCTGTAATATCAGGTACACGTAAACTACAATACAGTAAGGCTAAACCATGCATGTAAGATATCAATTTACATTATTTGGATCACACCGACTGATACAACTGGCAATGTATCACGCTCATAAATCCTTGAATTGCATACTTAAAGCGAGAAACAAGCCATATACATGTATATAGAATGATTATCCATCAGAAAATGAGGCATGGTATTTTTTTTAATTATTTATACTAATTAAATGAATCACTTGAACAAAATATTTTCAACAGATTAATAAGTATGATCATTGCACATCAAAAAATAATTACAGAGACGAAATAGTAATGTCAGTTAACATTTTAACGAAACACGGTTATCGCCCCTGATATCAGTGTGAAAATTCATCATGTTTGATATACGAAGTATAAAAATGCCAATTATATCGTCCGGAAATGGTTCATGACTGTTCATTTAACCCGAAGAATGTTATATCTAATGTGTGGATGAAAAAAAATATGCCTCCCTATGTTATAACCTGGCACGTGGGCATGTACATTTAAAGGTACATACCCACGCAGTACACATAAAACGTTCTTTATATCAGAGACATCATCTGAGACATTTTCTGGCAAAATGAACATCCATTCACTATTACCCCACGTATTGATTGGCACTATTATGCATTTTATATCCGAAGCCTAGTCCTATCTGATGGGTACTTAAATAGTCGGTGCCGACATGCAAGGTCATCGAGCCAGTGCCGTCGTTAAATCAAAGCATAATAATAAGGCACACGTAAGTTTTATAACTGGTGGAATAGTGACACAATTACACACTTAATTAAATCATATAAAGAACAATTTGTTTGATTTTCTCTGGGATTCAAAGCCTGATAAAATTAGTAGAAAAATTATTGTTAAAACGTTCGAAGAAGGCGGGCTAAAAATGATAATCGTTTATTGATGCACTAAAGGCTACATGGGTCAAACGACTTGCAGAAACTGAAAATCACGGAAAATTGAAAGTACTATATTTAAATTATTTGAAGCCTTTTGGTGGTGTACATATATTTGAAGGAAATGTAAACCAAATAGACGTAAAACATTTGATAAAAAATAAATTTTTGACAGATGTTCTTAAATCATGGTGCAAGCTAAACTTCTGCGATAATCCAGAAACAATATCAAAGCAAATTTTATGGAACAATTCGAAAATAAAAGGTAATGGAAGAATGTTTTACTACAAGGAATGGGCTAATAAGGGGATTAAATATATAGAACAACTATACGATTATAGAACTACATCATTTTTCAATTTTACAAAAATAAAAGAACTAGTTGATGTTAGTAATAACGATTACCTAAAATTCTTCAAACTGATTTCGTGCATTCCTCAAGACTGGAGAACACGAATTAAAATTTAAGAATAAACACGATTAATACAAAGATACAAAGATACAAAGATACTATTACAAAGATACTATTAATAGAACAAGTAAAAACCACGACCAAATGTAATAAGAAGCTATATAACATGTTTCTTAATCAACAGAAACCGGTTATGCATAAAGCCAAGACAAAATGGGATGACGAATTCGCGGATAAAAATATAAATTGGAAGATAGTCTACACAAATCATTTTACAAACACTATAGGTTCTAAACTTAGGAATTTTCAGTACAAATTTTTGATGAGAATTGTTGCTACAAACGATTATTTACTTAAGTGTAACATTGTCAGCTCCAATTTGTGTGATTTTTGCGCCATGGCTCCAGAAACAAATAAGCACCTTTTTTGGGAATGCACTATAAGCCAACATTTTTGGTCACAGCTGAATACCTTTTTAAGCAATAATAATATTGTGTGTAATTTTGATTGGCACACTGTTTGCTTCGGGCAATATGAGCAAGACAACAAGTTTTTCAACTTTTGTATCATACTAGGAAAATATTTTATATATACATGTAAATTACGAAACACGGAACCTAAATTTCCAGAGTTTATGTCTTACCTAAAGGCAACACAAAATATTGAAAAAGAAATTGCAATGCATAGAAATAAGCTCATAGTTCATGAACGAAAATGGAATGTTATCCAATTAGACTAACACTCATTTAGAGATACACGAACCTTCTGATTATACATACAAATATTACAGTTAGGTATAAAAGCATATACCGTAATAGTATTGTATCGTGATGTGTTGCTCAATTATTATTCACTAAACCTATTTCACCATATCTCATTTTCAACTCTATTCTCTCATCTAAATAACATTCTTAAATAAATCCAACCTAACCATGTATGAACAATACGTTATAATCTACAATTATTTACAATACATGTACTCATAGTTGATTGTAAACAAGGAGTGTAACCTACAAATGCATGTTGTTAAACTGCTTGTAACTCATGTATTGTTTGTATGTGACTATGTATGGAAATAAAGAACATAAAACTGAAAGAAAAATTTGTGCCTACTAAGTGGGCATGTACCTTTAAAGTGCAAATTTCCACCGTTTTTGGGCAGGTGATGCTTCAAAGTAGCAAAAAGATAAGTGTTACTTACATTTATTTATGTTCCCTTTATGGTAATTTGGCCAGTCTATTCCGCAGCCTGATATATGGATCTTTGCTTGCATGGTTAGAAATTGTTCTGAGTACATAACTCTAATTACATTTCATTACATTGCACTACATATGCCTATGGAGAATTGTTATTTCCAAATTTGCGTTTTAAGTCAAGTCGAAATAATGGTGTTTATATATGTATGGTCGGTAAATTACATATCTATAGTTAAGTATGTTGTACTTTATAAGACATATATACATGTGACGCAAGTAATAATTCATAAAAATGGTTCTACGCAGCAATTTCATGAATAAATTGACATGTTTACTCTGGATCGCCAGTTCTTCTTTCATTACCCGGTGTCGGTATAGTTTCCTTCCTGGTGATCTATATTTAATTTCGAGAGCGTTACGCACCGTAACAAATTCGTTATTATTAGCCTATCTAGTTATAGATCGGCTAATATATTGGCTATCCGCGATTTGTGAAAAGGTTTGTAACCACTCTTTTCTCCTATATTCTGTAATCTACAAACGCGAACTTTGTTGTATCACTTCCAAATTACATGTACATCAACTGGATAATTTTTCATTTTTTGCCATTATCTCTGTTGAAAACTTTAAATATAGCGAAATAACACAATTTGGCTATAAATAAACGTTTTCACTACAAGAATTTGGTAAACTAAAGTTAGGTGGTTTGCAATTTGGCTATAAATAAACGTTTTATCTACAAGAGTTTGGTAAACTAAAGTTAGGCGGTTTGCCTTCTAGTCCAGGGGCAATTGTAGGTATATATATGAGATTCCGACACCTCGTGTTAATTTATGTCACCCGGTGTTTTTATAAACTTGAATGTATAAGGTTTACAAAAAATCCGGGTGCCATTTTTGAAACCAAGTTCTGTACAACGTATACATATACAGCATGTGCCCGTCTCATATAGACTAGCATAGTTCTGTACAACGTATACATGTACAGTATGTGCCCGTCTCATATAGACCAGCATAGTTCTGTACAATGTATGCATGTACAGCATGTGTCCGTCTCGTATAGACCAGCATAGCTCTGTACAAAGTATAGATGTACAGTATGTGCCCGTCTCGTATAGACCAGCATAGCTCTGTACAACGTATACATGTACAGTATGTGCCCGTCTCGTATAGACCAGCATAGTTTTGTACAACGTATACATGTACAGTATGTCATTGTGCCCGTCTCATATAGACCAGCATAGTTCTGTACAATGTATAGATGTACAGTATGTGCCCATCACATATAGACAAGCATAGTTCTGTACAACGTATACATGTACAGCATGTGCCCGTCTCGTACAGACCAGTATAGTTCTGTACAACGTTAACATGTACTGTTTTCCCACGATCCAGCTTATTTCATTTGTTTATTTGGAGATTAAATTTAGACACAGCTGGACATCAACATTGGTCATCTGGGAGATCTATGGAAAGGAGATCTGGAGAAAATATTGGAAAACCTCCCATGTTGGTCACCTGGTAATCCATCCAATATAGCAAGGAAATAAAATATAGCGGACAAACAAATAGAAATCTCTCAAAACCTGGTGTGTTCTCGCCTGTTTAAAAATCCTAGCCAGTGTATGTGAACATGTGAAGTGGCTATACCATCATATGATCTCTTAACAATATAAATATCAGAAAAAAAAATCATAACATAATCACGTTATTACTACCAGTCAATTCAAAATAGATTTTTAAATTATTGTGGTGTGGTTTTAGAACGTCATAATCTAATGAGTTTGGTGTGAAGTTTAGAGTGGAAACTACTTATCTACCCTGGTTGGTCAGATTACCGGCAATACCGATATGTAAACCAGTGTGGTCCCTGATATTTACCCAGGATGATCAGACCATATGTATACCAGTTAGTCCCTGATGCTAATGGATATCTACCCGGGATGGTGAGACGACCTGCAATATGTAGACCAGTGTAGTCCCTGACACTAATGGATATCTACCCGGGATGGTGAGACGACCGGCAATATGTAGACCAGTGTAGTCCCTGACACTAATGGATGTCTATGTAGGATGGTCGGACTATCGAAATATGCAGACCATTGCAGTCCCTGTTCGTAATGGACATCTACCCAGGATGGTCTGACTATCGGCAATATGTAGACCATTGTAGTCCCGGATCATAATGGACATCTACCCAGGATGGTCGGACTAATGGCAATATGTAGACCATTGTAGTTCCTGATCATAATCATTAATGTATATCTACACAGGATGGTCGGATTATCGGCAATATGTAGACCAGTGTAGTTCCTAATCATAATGGACATGTACCCAGGATGGTCAGACTATCGGCAATATGTAGACCAGTGTAGTTCCTGATCATAATGGATATCTACCCAGGATGATTGGACTAACGACAATATGTTGACTATTGTAGTTCCTGATCAAAATGGATATCTACCCAGGATGGTCGGACTATCGGCAATATGTAGACCAGTGTAGTTCCTGATCATAATGGATATCTACCCAAGATGGTTGGACAATCGGCAATATGTAGACCAGTGTAGTTCCTGATCATAATGGATATCTACCCAGGATGGTCGGACAATCGGCAATATGTAGACCAGTATGTAGAACTTCCAATTGGTATGCATACAGAAATAAAATTTGAAAATCAGTTACAACACTTATCAAGAACAATGTGGTAATGTATACATGTGACAATTATTGTTCACTATTGCACAAAAGCAATACCCGTGTTGACTGAATAAAACACAATATCCAAATACGAAACTTTCAAAATAAGTATGCAAGTTTCAGGAATTAGCTTAGAATACTCAGCTAAGTGGATAACCTTTTACTATTTCATCTGTCTTTTATAGTATCTGTATCCTTATAGCCGAGAACCGGCCATTATAAAATATGGTCAGAATAACAGCCCGTTCTGTTCTCGCATTTTGCAAATGAAAGGAAATAAAAGGATAATCCAGGTCAAAGTAGGTACCGGTATATTTATTTATATGTTTAGTATTGGTCTGTGCAAGTTTTTTAACAGAACTGTAAAGGATTAAACCGCTCGCTCGTCACTAAATGCCGGGACAGAATGGCTGCTATTTTGACCATATTTGATAATGGCCGGGTCTTAGCTGTAAAGATACAGATAATATAAAAGACAGATGAAATAGTAAAAGTCATCCATATGGCCAATATTATCTAAGCTAGTTGACGTCGAAGAGCCAGGTTACTATAAACACACAATATGTACATACCATATATTATTATCTTGCTTTCTCCAAAATATTAATTCCTAAAAACACATTTCATTATCCCACAAATTATTTATTACACATCCTAATGTCCCACTCCTTAATTTAGCCCTATCAAACAGGTTCGCAATTTAAATTTTTTTTATTGCACACAACAAATTTAACATGTTCTAAAGCACTGGCTGCATGTAGACTAATAATTTGGAAATTATATTTTTAGAATTCCTTTTCATGGGACAAGTATTGAAATTTATGATGCATTATAACAGTTTTCTTCAAAATGTATATCCCTACATACATGTACATGTATTCTTAAATTTACTGAAATATTATTATGTTACATGTATCCAAAATCTGATTGTAACTTCTGATAGAACACAAGAATATACCAGTCAGTTGACAATAATTGCATTAAGAGAAAACAGACTTTGTTGTATATTTAACAACACCATTTTTGGTCTTTTGATCGGTATACACCCATGGTAGCATGATAAACATACAATGTTTTGTTAAGATGCATCTTCAACTACCAACAAATGATGAATTGCCTGTTTAGACCGGTGTGTGTGCAGACTGATCACACCTCTAATCTAATCTAAGTTTACGGCTCTGACAAATTTAACACTCCCTGTTTTATTATTGTGTTCCAGTCATAAATCACAGGAAAACATACACAGCAAAGGGGGTCTGTGGGGACCATAAATCACACAGTCAGAAACAAATACTTGTATACACTTCTCAGTTAGAACAATGGGAAAATAGACAACTTACAGAAATGGACATTCAGCTCTAAATTTCTTGTCTCATAAACTACCAAAATTGTTGGTAAATGTGGCTGTAGCTGGAGACATCGGCATTATCAGTTTTGCGGCCAATGTAGATCCAACTTAGTCTGTGCATCTGTAGTCTGATCAATACCGTTCGCCATTCCACCAATGAAACACCCACAATGCTTCTAGCACGCAATATATATCATAAATGCATAAATGGAGCTTAATGGTTTTGCAGCCAGTGTAGATCTAGATCAGCATGTGCGTCCTCGCAGTCTGATCAGGTTCTGCACTGTTCGTCATTCCATCAATGAAACACCTGTCATGCCTCACGCTCACAAATGTAACAGTACCAGTTTTCTAATACATACCACAGGGATTCTGTGGGGCCATACATCACAGTAAGGAAAATACGCACTTCTTAATTAGAACGGAAGGGTCTGCCACAGAATGATTTGACTTGAGAATGGATATTTAATCTGTATGATGACCTTGTAAACACATGTAAACACACTATAGTCTATCATATAGACTTTGTCACTACCATAATGCAAGACCCATACCCAGGCTCGTACAAACTGTCGTCTGATGAATGTATAAACTGTTGACTAGTTTTTAGGACAGAAAAAAAGAATCACGGTGATCATGATGAGGATATCCACTGTTTGATGCCTGGTTACACTACAAACACCCGATTCTCATCCCGCATCTGACTTTGTTACACTTGTTACACCGTAACATGAGAAAATAATTTCTGCTGTTCACACTGTGTCTTTTCATTACAGCATGGATGTGTGGTATTTGTCCCCAAGTATGACGTATTGAAATATTAAAGGTACATGCCCACTCAGTAGGCACAAAATGTTCTTTATAGGAATTATTAAATAAGTGTATACTTGTGTCACTGTTCCACCAGTTCTAAAAATTAAAAGTAATATTTATTTTACTGATAGTGATTCACGGTGGTATCAGGCTAGTTTTATTTGCAAATGAGTCATGATATGTTTTAATTATTTATACTAATTAAATGTGTCACCTGAACAAATAATATTTTCGACAGATTATAAAGTATGATCATTGCACATCAAACAAGAAATGCGTCTGTCGAACGCGGATGCCACCTGCAGCATATTTGAGAAACTGTGACAAATTGGTTAACCGAAAAGTCTGACGGATGGACGGACGGACGGTCCAAACACTATATGCCACCCGTTTCTTCGAAACCCGGTAGCATGCAAATAAATACAGAGAACAAACAATAATGTTAGTAAACATTTTAAGGAAACACAGTTATCGCCCCTGATATCAGTGTGGAAATTTACGTCTGATATAAAATGTATAATATTGCCAATCAATATACGTGGGTAATGGTGAACAAATGTTTATTTTGCCAGAAAATGTCTCAGATGATGTCTCTGATATAAAGAACATGTCGTGCCTACTGAGCATGCACCTGTAAAGTACATGTAATCGACAAAGGGATATAGAAGTTGTGACAGAATTGAGAAACACTATGCGAATTAAAAGTTCAAAGTTGCGAAGGTCAAAAGGTCAAGGTCATATTAATGGCAGTATGTATGTGTGGCATCTTGTCCACAAGTATGATGTATTGAAATAATGAATTAATCTATCATGGGATATAGAAGTTATGACAGAATTGAGAAACTCCGGCGCACTTCTTAATGTGTGAAAAAGTTCAAAGTTGTGTAGGTCAAAAGGTCAAGGTCATATTAATGACATCATGGATGTGTGGCATTTGTCCACAGGTATGCTGTGTTGGTATATAAAAGTTATCACATAATTGAGCAACTCTGACGAACTTCTTAATGTCACGGACACACAGTCCAAACACTATATGCATAAAAAATGCCATTTGCATTACTGGTCTTAGTATGTTATATTATTTCACAATCGGTCGCGGTGGCGTAAATTAAACGGTAGGGGTTCCTCCTTATAGGAATTACCATTTGCCTGGTTTGGCCCTTAGGTACGTTTTTATCTTTGGCTCTTTTGTTAATACCTGGGAGTTGAATTGAGTTATTGCCCATTATAAAAGTGTCGGCACAATATGTTCCTTATAGGAATTAAATAAATGTATGATTGTGTCACTATTCCACCAGTTCTAAAAATTACGAGTGCCCGCTATAGAGATATAATCATTTAGTAATGTTTATTTTACTGATAGTCACGCGCGGTGGTATCAGGCTATTTGTATAGGCATGATATCTTTTAATTATTTATACTAATTAAATGCGTCGCCTGAAAAAATAATATTTTCGACAGATTAAAAAGTATGATCATTGCACATCCAAAAATAAATACACAGAATAAATAGTAACTTCTGTTAAAATTTTAAGGAAACACGGTTATCGCCCCTTATATCTGTGTGAAAATTTTCGTCTGATATAATATGTATAATAATGCCAATCAATACGTGGGGTAATGGTGAACGAATGTTTATTTTGCCAGTAAATGTCTCGGATGATGTCTCGGATATAAAGAACATTTTGTGTCTACTGAGTGGGCATGTACCTTTAATGCGTCAAACAACTAAATTCCCATCACTAAATCACTAAATTAAACTAAACTGCAGATTAATAATGTTAAATAATCATTTTAAAATATTCTTATGACCATTTAGTATTTTCGTAGTTCTAAATGTAAACTATTCTAGCATGAACATTATGTATGTTAGAGCAAAATGTATCAAGTGACGGTAAAGAAGTTATAGCAGGATGGGAAACGTGACAGACAGATGGACAGACGTCTTGCATCTCTATCACATTTTCGCTACGCAATGGGATAAATATGCAAATGAAATGCCAGCCAGGTCAATTTAAACACACAATACATACCTTGCGTATCATTTCTCCAAAATGTTAATTCCTAGAAATATTTTTACTACCACAAATTATGTATTACACATCCATGAAATAGGTTCACTAATCACATTTTTCACAGCTGGCAATCATTCGGTAATTATACTGGATCTGGGTGACAACCTCAGACACAGACTAATGAATGTCAGCTCATAGTCTATCAATTTAAATTTAATGAAGCCTAATCCATTTTCTCCTAAAGTGACCTAACACAACCAATAATAGTCATAAATCACACATCACCTTACCCACGTCCTGTTGCCATGGCAGCAGACCAAAAATTACAAGATAACCTACAGTTTTAAGACATTTTGGAAATCTAAGAGGAGTGAAACGCCATTTCCTGCATTCTCAGCAAGTTTGAGGATGATAACATATGCTTTATTAAAGAATTATTGGGGATGGGCATGGCCCAACAAAATTATTGGTGGGGGGGGGGGGCACTTGCGCCGCCCCTGATTATTTAGTAGATAATATACATGAACTTTTCAGGTGTCATTGCACAACAGTCTTATTGACATGGAATTGCATGTAATTTTATCAGCATCAACTATTTTTATTCCATAGCCCACCCCATGCGCCACACAGGTTAAGGCCAAATTTTAAATTTTAGACCAATCCATGCAGAATTTACATGTTTCTGTTAGCCATTGCACACTTGATTTCCCTTATAAATGTTCTTGTTCAACATTCAAGTGATACATTTGTTCGCCAATCACATCTGGAGGCCTTGAGAATACCAGCTGTTCAGCTGTGTAGCCACATTTTCTGACGGGGGATTCATACCTGAGGCCAAGTGATATGCAGCAGGTTACATGAAGGATCGAACCCGTTGGCCCGGCTTTAAATTACCATAGCTGTTGATAGACAGTTAAGCACCAATAAATCAATCAATTCATGCGATTGATAGTGATCTACAGTTAAATGTTGTACAGAAATTGGTACATTGTGTTTGTTGAGTGTATGAAATATCACACTTGGTTTGACAAATCAGCAGATGGGTTGATCAATTAGATTAACTCAAATACTTGTTTGTCTGACATTGCATACGTTCGGCAATACGTGTGTGTGCAATGAGTGTACTGTGACTTAATTGAAGTCTTAAAGAGTCCAGTGTACATTTTAATCACATGGTTGTAAATAATACAAATATATTTTATTACACATATCGTTTACTTACTTCTTAAGCTCGGTTGTATATCTACTGCTCGGTTGTATATCTACTGCTAATCAGTTCATTTCAAATCTGATTTGAGATGATATTGATTGTTTAAGCCTTTTCGTAGTAAGATGCCTTTGTACACAGACATTCGTTTGTGGTTTATTATACCCCCCGCAACGAGTTGTGGGGGGGGGGGGTATACTGGAGTCAGGTTGTCCGTCCGTCCGTCCGTCCGTCCGGGCACACATACAGGGTCTTAGGTGGTTAGAGGCGTGGCCTAAGACAAAAGAATACAATAGATTTATTCCGTTGACCACTTAAGCCTATTGTTCCTTAGGTGGTCATTCCTTTGATCTTTTATATAGTAAAAACCACCTAAGGGATGTCACGTAAGGACGTCCGTCCGTAAACTTAACATCAGAGAAATATTGTTATAACTTCTATTTCCTTCATCTAAGATGCTTGATATTTCACACATGCATTCCTGTAGGGCTCTACTACCATGCTGTGCCAAATCCACGACCGTCCAACCCCCGCAGATCCCAAGGTCAAGGTCAAATACTTAGTCCGTAAACTTAACATCAGAGAAATATTGTTATAACTTCTATTTCCTTCATCTAAAATGCTTAATATTTCACACATGCATTCATGTAAGGCTCTACTACCATGCTGTGCCAAATCCACGACCGTCCAACTCCCGCAGATCCCAAGGTCAAGGTCAAATACTTAGTCCGTAAACTTAACATCCGAGAAATATTGTTGTAACTTCTATTTCCTTCATCTAAAATGCTTAATATTTCACACATGCATTCCTGTAAGGCTCTACTACCATGCTGTGCCAAATCCACGACCGTCCAACCCCCGCATATCCCAAGGTCAAGGTCAAATACTTAGTCTCTTTACAAAACTTAACATCAGAGAAATATTGTTATAACTTCTATTTCCTTCCTCTAAAATGCTTAATATTTCACACATGCATTCCTGTAAGGCTCTACTACCATGCTGTGCCAAATCCACGACCATCCAACCCCCGCTGATACAAAGGTCAAGTCAAATACTTAAGTCTCTTTACAAAACTTAACATCAGAGAAATATTGTTCTAACTTCTATTTCCTTCATCTAAAATGCTTAATATTTCACACATGCATTCCTGTAAGGCTCTACTACCATGCTGTGCCAAATCCACGACCGTCCAACCCCCGCTGATCCCAATGTCAAGGTCAAATACTTAGTCTCTTTACAAAACTTAACATCAGAGAAATAAGTTATAACTTCTATTTCCTTCATTGAAAATTCTTATTATTTCACTTGATGCCTCTAAGTGTACTATCATGCTGTGACAAATCTACGACTGTCCAACCCCCGCTGATCCCAAGGTCAAGGTCACTTACTTAGTCTCTTTACAAAATTTAACATCAGAGAATTATGTTATAACTTCTATTTCTTTCATTGAAAATTCTTAATATTTCATATGCTGTGACAAATCCCCGCTGATCTCGAGGTCAACGTCACATACATACCGTATAACCTCGAATTAACGCCCCCTCATAATAAACGCCCCCCCCCCCCCCCCCCCCACCCTCCCCCCCTCACCCAAATAAAAAAAACAAAAACATTTACCAATGACCGCCAATTTCAAACACAAATAATCCTTAAATCCTTATTTGTGTTTGAAATTGGCGGTCCTTGGTAATTTTATTTTTTTTATTTTGTTCACTGGCTGATAAACGCTCCCCCCCCCCCCCGTTTGTAAAATGTATGTAAAATGTAACGCCTCCGGGGGCGTTAATTCGAGGTTATACGGTAGTCTCTTTACAAAACTTAACATCAGAGAAATCGGTTATAACTTCTATTTCCTTGCTCGGATCTGCTTCACATTTCACACACTCATTGCTCCAATGGACCTCTACCACCCTGTGACAAATTCACGTTCATGCCGCTCGCGCTAATCCCAGAGTCAATGTCACAAGCCCACACACTTGGAAATTTTTACATATTTTAGGGGTACCTGGGCTCACGCGGGGGGTATTCCGTAAGCCTCGCTTACTGGCCAATCTAGTTTCAATATATTTTAACACACTTTTAGACAGGTGAATAAAACATATACTGATTTATTTGCACTGTCACGATTAGCGGTAGCTGTACAATGTGGGACGCTAGAAAGAAATAAGCCAACAGCAGTTGCCGTTGCCTCTGATTTTTTTAACCAGGATAATTGCAGTGGCAAGGTCAACATTTTAGTAAAAAATAATAAATATAATTTTTTTTTAATTTGATGCGAGTATGGGGCTGATTCATATATTCACACGAGTCCCGTGTCACAAACATGTTGTAGCATGGCATCGCAGTTAATACTGATCCTGTGAAATGTGTCTATTGGTACGCAGCAGTTTTGTGACACCATGGGATGACTGCGTTTATCACATAACACGAGTATATGTGCATGCATAAACATGCTTATGTGTATATATAGTCCGGAGTGTATATGCATGCAGCTCCATACTATGCAACAAGTACATGTAATGTTGTATATGTATTTGTTGAAATGTATTACTGTTTACTCAATGTTTTAGCGACCCGTCTCTTGTAATTCTTTTAGAATGGCAATTGTATGTGTGCCTGTGTTGTACTATTGTTCTTTGTTTTATGATGTACAGTTGATGATACGTAAATAAACAATTTAACAACTGTGAATTGCGGGAGGTTGACTAGGAACATGCAGAGGGTAAATTTAAAGCCCCTATACGGCTTAAGTTGCCGAATTTGGCCTCCTATTGGGTTTTCCCACACTTAAATCCAACATGTTTCTATTTACACACACTTTGAAACTGTTTGCATTCATTTTGGTACAAAAATGAGTTTGTAGTCGATGAAAATATCAATATTTGTTGATAAACAAACAGCAGGTGCGTGTTCAAAGTCCGATCGATTTTCCGATAGACGCTCGGGTCAACTGCTCAACTCCCTGATTCGCGGCCGATGAATTCCGATGGCCAGAGTTTATCGACTCGCTTCCGAGCCGAAGCCGTTGGGCTACGGAAATTAATTTGTCAATATTGACATTTTGTGTTTGAAAAAATCGGAAAATTGTAATACTTAGCCGTTCAGGGCCTTTCACAATGGGTATCGTTCTTGCCCGAATCCTATATCCGTGTTTTGCCCCTCATGTACATTTTATGTTTTTCTTTCTTGTTAGTTGAATCCAGTTAATCTATCTATCTATCTCTTTATACTGCTGCACACCCTCACGGGTAATTTCGAGCAGGTATTTATTTCATATATACATGTACATACAATTCAAATACAATCGAGGTTCCCGGTAATTAGCCGGTACCCATTTACAGCTGGGTGGACTGAAGCGGTATGGATAAAGTGTTTTGCTCAAGGACACAACGCAGCGCCTCCGGTGAGACTCGAACCCACGACCTTTAGATCAGCAGTCTGACGCTCTAACCACCAGGCCACTGCGCTCCATAGCAGATTAATACAGATTATCAAAGTAATACATATTTGTACTAATCATAATACTTTTATTGAGTCTGGCTAAGTGAATCTGGTGTTGCGGGGACCTGGCAGCAGGTCAAGTTATGCTACGGTCTGGCCTGAATATATATTTTTAGGATATGTCTGTCCGTTCGTACGTTTATTTTTTGGAAGTTTTTGTAAGAGTTAATTTAATCACATAGGAGTCCTAAGTGCGTTGACAGAACCACATTTTCTAGTTTTCTGTAAGTATTCAGTTCTCAGTTTGTGTTTTGACCCTGTTAACCCGGCCTAAAATTACCTACATGTAGTTCAATACCATTAAATAAATAAATAATTGATTGTATGTAATTTTACTATGTAATTTCATACAATCGACAAGGAAAACTGTGTTTGATTGTATGACATTTCAAACGTTCACAAATATTTGTTTTTCCGAGACTTAATCATGTTAATTAAAGCTGTAGAGTTGAGTATTATTTATATGTATATTGATCATAATTTCATACAGCCATTAATAGACAAACCGTCACTGAATTTGATTCTATTAAATTTCATTCGTTCAGCAAGATGTGTGTGCAATGAGTTATTGAGCCTTAATTGAAGTCTCAGAGTGCAGTATTATCTATTTTGATTGTATATAATTTCATGCAATCATCAGTGGAAAAAACATTTGTTAACTGAGGCTTACGGTTGTAGAATCCGGATTTTCTTTCTCCGGATTGTATGTAATTTATTTCGAACGAATATGTAATTTCATACAATCACCAATGGAAAAACTATAACTTTCACTGTCTTTGATTTTATGAAATTGCATATACTCCCGAATACTTGTTAACTTTGGCTCAAAGTTTTAGATCCAGTATTATTTATTTTGATCGTATGTAATCATGCAATCACTTTGACTGTGTTTGATTGTATGAAATTGCATACGTTCGCAAATACTTGTTATTTCAGATTTTAAGTTTGGAATAAATTGTGATATTTTCATACGTTAGCAAATACTTGTTATTTGAGCTTTAAATTTTGGAATCTATTATGATTTTTGCGATCGTATGTAATTTCATACAATTGTCACTTTGACTGAATTTGATTGTATGAAATTTCATACGTTCGCAAGTACTTGTTATTTAAGACTTAAAGTTTGGAATCCATTAGGATTTTTTCGATCGTATGTAATTTCATACAATCACCAATAATGGAAAAACTGTCTTATTGACTGTTTTTGATTGTATGAAATTTCATACGTTCGCAAATATTTGTTTCCTGAGACTTAGTAAAAGCTGCATAGTCCAGTATTATTTATTTTGGTCGTATGTAATTTCAAACAATCACCAATAATGGAAAAGCGATCAATGAGTTTTATTGCATGAAATTTCATACGTTCGCAAATGCTTGTTTTCTGAGACTTAGTTAAAGCTGTATATAGTCCAGTATTATTTATTTTGATTGTATGTAATTTCATATAATCACCAATAATGGAAAAACTGTCTCATTGACTGTTTTTGATTTATGAAATTTCATACGTTCGAAAAAGTTTGTTTTCTGAGACTTAGTTAAAGCTGTATATAGTCCAGTATTATTTATTTTGATTGTATGTAATTTCATACAATCACCAATAATGGAAAAACTGTCTCATTGACTGTTTTTGATTTATGAAATTTCATACGTTCGAAAAAGTTTGTTTTCTGAGACTTAGTTAAAGCTGTATATAGTCCAGTGTTATTCCTACTGGAAAAGTCGCGGGAATACTGAACGAGGCCTTCCGGCCTTCGTCCAGTATTCCCGCGACTTTTCCAAGTTTATACCCCGATAAATTCCACAAAAAGGCCATTCATTCATATAATGTAAATTATCCGCTGTTACAGAGAGGTGGCTGTTCGGGGAGGTTCGACGGTAGTTGGTTAGTGATTTAAAAAGCTATTACAATTAAAATAGGAACATAAATGTGACTGTGGCTGGCAACATTGGGCTTATGTGATTTATGACTAGTGTAGTTCCTGAAAAACATATAACACCTATTTTTGGCTAATAACGATTTACAATGTATGTTACTTTTTAGAAACATGATGGGCGTTTCTTTCATGGAATAGCGAACGCTGTCAGACTACACGGATGTGCATGCTATACTGGCGGCATAACCTATAAGCCCCGTTTTGCCATATTTTATCATATCGTCTGAAAATATAAACAAACGAGTTAAAAGGTGACCATACTATTTACATGTATGACAAACATTACGTCACAAGTCATGATCGGAAACAGTGCAAACTAGTAAGGAAATAGGTACGATTATCATAATACGTGTATGTAGGGTTGACCCTAATGCACCAGTCAATTGTAATCCCCGCCCCCCCCCCCCCCAGGCCGGGACATAGCGGGGGATAGCGGGGCTAAACCCCGGGGCATTAACAAAAAAATTGTCCCTGCAGTGCCGGGGCTACCCAGGGGCTTTACATTTGCGCGAAAAAATAGCGGAGATATTTTTTCTTCAATCTTGAGGTGTGCGCCGAAAAAGTAAGCGGCTGGACTTCGAAGTTTGGCCTCTGTATTCCTGAAAATCTTGAAAACTGTTTGTCATGTCCACTGTATATTATAAATGTGATGTCATATAAATATTTTATATATTAAAAAAAACTTGATCATGTGGCCGAAACGACTGTGTCATGGGTTTTCGTGGGTTTGTTTAATACTGGGGCCCTGGTGGCTGAAAAACTCCTCACCTATGTGGGCGAGACTGTATGATACGTTCATGCAGACCACATGTGAGGAAGTTGGCAGTATTAAACTTGCCATAGGTTGGTGGTTTCCTCCGGGTACTCCGGTTTTCTCCACCACTAAAACTGGCTGTGCAACAGAGTATTGCAGCATAGGCTCGAAATTGGCCGTCGCAATACTCTACTTTGGCGCACATTTTTCAAACATTTTATTTTAACTGTTTCACCCCAAAGTAATAAACTTAATGGAATATTCCACTTTCAAATTCCGACCAATCAAGTAATCAGAAAATGATTTTTGGACAAGTCTATTCATATTAAAAAAGGGAATATTTTTTAGCAAATTAGGAAAAATCCTTGCAACCAGTGCAGATCCTGATGAGACGGCTCGTTACGAGCCAGGTCATCTGGATATACACTGTTTGCAGAGGTATCTAGTGTTGAAAGGGTTTTAAAAAGTCTGATTTCTGGTCTCCTTTTTCGTGCATAGTTTCAAAATTTTAAAATGTGTCAAAATTTAAGGCATTTTTGATGGTCAAGCGGACTCCAGCCCGGGCCGGGTATGCAAGGTCATAGAACCTGCCATAATGTTGAATTGTTCATACATGAACGAGTGCAGTATTGCAAGAAAGAAAGAACGCGCAAATTGCCACCCACCCTTTTTAGTTTTTATCCCCCGACCGAAAAAGGTTCGGGGGATATAGCGATCGCCCCTTCGTCTGATGTCTGCCGTGTGTAGGCGGCATGTTTGTTTCGCGAATGACTTGAGAACCACTTCACCAATTTCAATAATATTCGGTATGTACATTCATATCAATCAGCGGGAACGAGGGCCTCGTCGCTCAAAGGTCAAGGTCACTTTGTGCTATAAATACTTCACATTTAGATGATAATTAATACCGGCCGTCCGTTTTCTCGCAGTATTTTCAGTTTTCTTTTGCCAAATTCAACCACATTCGGTATCTACATTCATCAGTGGAAAGCGTCTGTTGAAGGTGTGCGTCATCGCTTGAAGATCAAGGTCATTTTGTGCTATAAATACTTTGTTTAGATGATAATTACCAGTACGTTTTCTGGCATATTTTCAGTCTCTTTTGCCGAATTCAACCATATTCGGTATCTACATTCATATCGATCAGTGGAAGGCATCTGCTGAACGTGGGGGTAATCGCTTGAAGGTCAAGGTCATTTTGTGCTAAAAATACTTTACGTTTAGATGATAATTTAAATACCAGTCCGTTTTCTGGCAATATTTTCAGTTTTCTTTTGCCGAATTCAAACACATTCTGTAGTGATGGGCAATCGGTGGAAGAATCATAATCGATTATCGTTTGTAATCGGTTAGCATCAACCGATCGATGATCGATTATAAGGCTCGGTTTTCTCAGAATGCAGACTATTTATAAGGCCATAATGACAGCAAATCAGGAGTACATAAATTCAGAGATGAATCACGCAAACACGTCAGATAGACCTTGTGTTCCATATGGAATAGCGGACGTGTTTGCTTGATGGCCAGGGAGTCATGTTTATTTCATTGAATGGTACTTAGCTGGTAGGTAATGTTGAGCAGAGATTGTAAATCCGATAAAGTAAATTGCAACTGGAGAAATATCTTGTAACTAGAATTCATGCAATATTTGAGCCTATTCTGAGAAAGGTGGTCTTATGATAGAGGGCAATGTAAGACCCAGATTGGCCCGCGCACCAGTGCAGGCCGATCAGGGTCTACAGGGCTCAACACTCACAGTTTGTACCCTTTCGAACAATACGGTAAGACATGTTCTAGGATCGGTTTGGATCCCAATCTGACTGTGTGGTGCTGTGCCTTACATGGTGGGAATGGGACTTACACCGATTACACATATCAGGTCCGGTTTTCTAAGAATGCAGACGAACAGTATTTAACTCAACAAATCTATACGAGCGTCCAGGATTTATTCAGTCATCCAATAAGGCCATAAGAACACTAAATCTAGATTACGTAAATTCAGAGATGAATCACAACTCCTATTAAACCGGTACAGGTGTATTACCAGCTCCAAGTGCTTAAAAGATACACGTCACTGAGCCGTAAAACACAATTTCATCATTGTCAATCAGGCCATTAATATGATTGCTGAATATTTAATAGCGTCACATGTTGCAATTCCAATAACTCATAAATGAATTCAAGCAATATTTGAGCCACATTCTGATAAAGACGGTCTCATGATTTAGGGCAATGTAGACCCAGAAGAGCCTGCACATCAGTGCAGTCCTTCGGGATATACATGGCTCTACATGCACAGTTCGTGTAACACAACTACATCATTTATTGTATACACAACTCAAGTGCAAGTGTCGAGCTTAATAATCATATTTTTGTTTGCAGATCGTTTACCCATGGAATACCTGCCTTGTCATACATTGGCAAAATCACATAGCACTCGTATATAGTATGTGAAAGATAAAGCAACACTCCTTGAGTGAATAGATGTCTAAAACATGTTATAATACTTTTAATATACATTATAAAAATTGCCCAAACTACATGTGTATCTGCCCCGGGGACGGGGCCATATAGCGGGGGAATACACATTTTTCGGTCCCCACAGTGCGGGGGATATACCAGGGCTTTGCAAAAAAAAAATGCAATGTCCCCGCTATCCCCCGCTATGTCCCGGTCATTACAATTGACTGGTGCATAAGTAAAACTAAATAACTTATACATACCTGAGTAGAATCCAATGTTCCACAGTCAAAACGGAAAGCGAGACATGCCGCCGAAATTATACTGCATGGTCCAGGCCAAGAGTCAGTCAGAGTCGGTTATCTAATTAATGGATTCATACGTTCAGTCGGCCAATCAGATGTTCAAAAACGATGGGGTAGGATTAAATACTACGCCGGTATTCATGTCTGTATATTGAACATAGGAAACATCATCTAAAACACTGTGCCTTTAACATTGCTGTAGAAAGATACTATAAATGGTTCTGATAATTTGTTTTCTCTTGTAAATGTCTGATGGATCACCCTGTTTTTATACCACCATTTTAAAGAAACGATACGTATTATGTTTTACCGCGGGGCGGGTGGCGGACAGAAAAACTGCATAGTTTGTGTACACAACCTCTGATACCGTTCAGTAGATCGATCTGAAACTATACACACGTCTTCTACACATATTGAAGATGTGCACCTCGGTGTTTGTATGCCGGAAAATACTTGTTCTATCACATTTTTAACTTAGCCATTTTGTCTACATGTTTGTATTCAAGTCTATATAGGGTACATTACATAGTTTGTGTACGCAACTCCTCTGACACCGTTCAGTCAATCAATCTGAAACTATATACACACGTCTTCTACAGATATTGAAGATGTTCACCCTGGTAGTAGGTCAGTAGGCTGTCTATAAAAGCATAGGATAATACAGTGGAACATCTCTAAACTGGACACCAACAAATACAGATGACGTAATCCAAACATACTGTGATATATTAGTACATTGCAGTATTCTACTATACATGTATATGATTAGCAGCATGCTGATAATAGCTACTTTACTGTATTCGCAACCACTGAATATGTCATCATATTAACCGTTTCATTGACGCATTCCCAACATAATGTGTACACTGACAGCCTGGGTCCGGTTGCTCAAATCCTCTGTTGTTAACAGCTGATAATGAAAAACGGTATACGTGTATTATCGTACGCTAGTCGGTGTACCATTAACGAAACAAACCAATTGTATGTAGACCGTTGATTATTTTACCATTGTACATGTATGTCAAACAGTTCGTGTATGGACCCGATAAATGTTTTCTTTTTGTTGTTTTGTTTGTTTTGTGTGTTAGGGTTTAACGGCCTATCAACAGCTAAGGTCATTTAAGGCCAGGTCAATGGGTTTAGTACTAAATCATATATATCGTAAACGTTACATAGCGTCTCCCTTGCTTTATACGCGTATCTGTAATTTAATGTATGTGAGTCAGATTGCATTTAGTGTATACAATTTCGTATTTGGTAAACTCGTACATGTATCAGTAACGAAGGAATTTTGTATTACATACGATGTGGTAACCGACTGTGAACATGTATCATGTGATAGAGGAAAGGTGGAATCTGTGCATGGGAGGATTTAGGGGGGGGGGGGCAAACCCGGCGCGCGCCCCCCTCTAAAATTCGCCGAGTAAAGAATTTTTAAAAGTTACAAGGCACGTTTCTACGTTCGTTTCTATGTATTCCATGCATTTTTCTGTCGTTGTCTTATTGTTTCAAAATTTAAACATGACAGTTTGACAGTGTCAATATGTTTGCTCCAAAATGCGCCAGAACTCAGGAAATGCGATGTAGATTTAAAAAAGAATCCAGGGGGAGGGGGAAATGCCCCCGGACCCCCCTAGCGCTATCCCGAGCTCGCTCGGTCTCGATAATATAGTCAAGTATTGCAAAATAGTTTTCGCCCACTAACACGAAATCCTGGATCCGCGCCTGCTGTGTAACTCTCTTATATTAGTTCAAACAGGTATTATACTAACATACGACTATATGCTGTTAGAAAACATTGACGTTGTTTTTGCATATGTGTATGTAGCTACACGGCACACAATTTTATAAAGGCAAGGTTGTAAACGCTGCTCGCCCACCACTTTAAAATAAAAGCAAACAGGCAACACAAATCACATTACAACTATGTATACTTCGTCCGTATTTACGTACAATGTAACGCGACAATCACAGTCAAATAATGTATATACTATTAACTCTATGTCGTGATTATCGTGAAATAATGCACGTCAAGTGATTGGGTCATTATGTTACACAAACGAGTGAGCGTGCGAAACGAGTTTGTGTAGCAGTAAAACCCAAGCACGATGACATTATTTCAAGATAATCAGCTCACCTGGTTAAATAAACATTTTCTTCCATTTCACACATTATTCTTCATAAAAAGAAGGAACTTCGTTATCACTTTAAAGCTAATCCCCTCGCTGGCAGCCTTGATATTAATAATAATAATAAACTTTAACATGTTTGCTTTACAAACAAGGTGAGCGTATGTCCACAGTGACCTTGACATTGGGTGGTCGGACGTGGGTCGTATGCAAAACAAGTCACCATCCCGAGTAGTTGCAAACGATAACTCTTTCAATCTACTCCCGTACCGCCCGTGGCTATGGACGGCCCGAGAGTAGATTGCAAGAGCTACAGTACGCATCTACATCCCTACTGCCTGTTCCACGTTTTGCTGGTGACAAAGTTTGGCTATTAAACATACTGAATCTAAAAAATACTTAAAAGTGGTACTTTTTCATCAATAACAAAAATGTCATCCTCCAAAAAAATGTAATTGAGAAATATGTTATAACTTCTATTTACTTCATCTAAAATGCTTAATATTTCACACATGCATTCCTGTAAGGCTCTAGTACCATGCTGTGCCAAATCCACGACCGTCTATCCCTCGCTGATCCCAAGGTCAAGGTCAACTACTTAGTCTCTTTACAAAACTTAACATCAGAGAAATGTGTTATAACTTCTATTTCCTTCATCTAAAATGCTTAATATTTCACACATGCATTCCTGTAAGGTTCTACTACCATGCTGCGCCAAATCCACGACCATTCAACACCCGCTGATGCGAAGGTCAAGGTCAAATACTTAGTCTCTTTACAAAACTGAACATCAGATAAATATGTTATATTTTCTATTTCCTTCATCTAAAATGCTTAATATTTCACACATGCATTCCTGTAAGGCTCTACTACCATGCTGCGCCAAATCCACGACCATCCATCCCCCGCTGATCCCAAGGTCAAGGTCAAATACTTAGTCTCTTTACAAAACTTAACATCAGAGAAATATGTTATAATTTCTATTTCCTTACATATCTAGGAGCACATGGGCCCATGCGGAGGAGTGGGGGGGGGGGGGGGGGTCCGTACGCATCGCTTACTGACAAATCTCGTTTCATCCAGTAGATGAAATCGCCTTCCTCTACTTTCATATAGATTGTTTTCCATATCAATATGCATGTTTATAATCCAGCCACCACAGCAATGAGATACATGCCGTTGACGCCATTCTTCTTTATTTCTTTAAAACCAAGGGGTTTCCCGTCGGTCCACATGGCGGAAGGCATGGATACAGTGTAAGTGCACACACGAACGAACACGACAGGTTGGAACCAACATGTCGTGTTAGTTCGCGTGTGCACTTACTCGCTGATCCCACTGTACGTGTAGGTGGATATACTTCTCGATATGTATGGTGTGCGGAGTGTTGTAACAAGACACGCCGGCAAATATCAGTATTGTGATATTTCCATATATCCCAGATTATGAGTGCCAAGTTGATCTTCATCGGTAGTGACGCAAGACAGTTTAGTGAACCGTAGAAATTGTCAGGTGTGGAGAATCTCTTTTGAAAGCGTCGTTAATATATGCTGCCGACCATATAACTGTACGTCGGTCGATATTGATATGAATACAAAGTATGCTATTTATCCCGTCAACACAGTGCGTATGTGCCGGGAAACACGGTGCCGTGAAACATTTTTGGTATCCTGTCAATACGACATAATCACTGCGTATGAATATGTGCGGTGGCTGGGGATATTTTGATTGAATTCTAAAGCTATTTGTAGGTGTTGACGGGATAAATAGAATAGTAGGTTAGTGCCGTGAATGGGAAAATATCTGGCGCGGCACGGAAACGGGATGTGCTCGACAGAGCCTCGCCCATCCCGTGTTCTAAGCCTTGCCAGATATGTTTTCCCATTCACGCACTAACCTACTATATTCTCTATATCTTCTGCAGTGGCAATGGTTATTTTCCCCCCGAGAATATCACGTAAAACCGTTCGACTCTACGGCCCAGAGAATACGTCTCATATTAGAGGCATACATGTATCGTAATACACTTAGCTCTATGGGCAATCCATATGGTATTTGATGTGCCACCCTCACCCTATCTTAGTGTGCTGCATCAAAATGCTATATTAACCTATCATGATAACCGTGATTGCTGATTTCGTGTTGCTAATTGGGTTTCATATATGGGCCGCGCTCTGTGAAAACCAGCCTTAATGACAACATTTTAAATTTGCACTTTTTTACATTTTTGGATGCGGACACCTTTCACAAACAATATGCTGAAAAGAAAATGCAAATATGTTTCATAGTTTTTGTTTTATCTCACTTTTTGTAGTACCATGTGAATCACGCAAGGAAACAAGAGTACCGCAAGTCACAAAATACGCCCGTCGAATATGGGCCAGACAGCGAAGATGCAGAAATGTGAAGCTGTCACCAAGGCAAGAAACATTAATGAGAATTTTAAAGTCAATAGCATTATTTCTTCATCTAGTTGTGCTAAACATGTATACTAAGTTAGGCAGAGATAGAAAAGTAGAGTGTAAAGTAGAAATGATAGGGAATTGGATACAACACTGTAGAAAAAATGGCTAAGTTAAAAAGGTGATATTTTTGTTAAAAAATATTGTTCCGGCATAAAAACACGAAGGTGCACATCTTCAATATGTGTAGAAGACGTGTGTATAGTTTCAGGACGATCGACTGAACGGTTTCGGAGTAGTTGTGTACACAAACTATGTACCGTATATAGAATTGTATAGAACAATGTAGACAAAATGGCTAAGTTAAAAAGGTGATATTTTTGTTAAAATATATTTTCTCGGCATAAAAACACGAAGGTGCACATATTCAATATGTGTAGAAGACGTGTGAATAGTTTCAGATCGATCGACTGAACGGTTCCGGAGGAGTTGTGTACACGAACTATGCACCTTTTCTGTCAGCCGCCCGCCCAGCGGTAAAACATAATACGTACCGTTTTTTAAAAACGGTCGACACTAGAACATTTGATCTCTCTCGAACAATATGATATATAAACCAATGTTGTATTCAAATGATAAACCATCTTTTTATACCAACACATATACATATATGACGTCACTTTGTCGCATCGACGTTGTTTTGACAATGCGTACGTTACGACGTCGTTATCAATATTTGCGGACAGCGGACCGCACGAGTCGTGACGTTTTCGTGCTACAATTGTACTCACACAGAAACTTCCCTTTGTTTCATCACAATGCACATAGTTATGCACTACATGTATATTATTATTAATATATACTTAGCGATATTTCAAAACATTTATATTTAATTTATAAATAATATAAGAAACAATGACAATTCGTTACAACGGCACACGTCGCCGGTAAATGATATTTCTGACGTCGTGTAAAGTCCACAGGTGGAAGACTCGGACCTAGGACCCAATAAATGACTCATTTGAAAAACGTTACTCCACCCACCCGTTTCCGGTGTCTATTGTACCGAAATTGTTTGGTGGGGTAACGGTTTGCAAATGAGCCATTTATCAGGTCCTAGGTCCCAGTCTTCCACCTGTGGTAAAGCATACACAAATTATACCAAGGGCATGTTGAAAGTGACACGCTTTGCTCCGGTATTCTCTAGGGAACATACTGAAGGTGTATGATCACGTGGTACTAACAACAACAACAACAAGTACCGATTCAAAGTACGTATTATTTTATAGTGTCCTTATTACGTAAAGGATATTGATGAAATATGGCGCATCAAACGCGTCTTGTTAAGCTGCATTTGGTGGTCTCTGTATTTTCGCCTCATTTTCGGTCGTTTTTGGGAAGAATCGATTTCCGTGTCTCGGACACGGAAATCGATTCTTTGCAAAAACGACATAAGTATGTGCCAAACTCCCTAGATAACCACATGCAGCTCATGAAGACGCGTTTGCTGCGCCATACTTCATCAAAATCCGTTGCATATTAAGGAAAATATCAAATAATACTTACTTTGTAGTGGGCGACGTTGTTGTTGTTGTAACCACGTGATCATACACCTTGATATTACAGAGTGACGGAAAGCTTGTTATCACCTCGCCGACAGACAAGAGGGGATATAGAAGATATTCATATGTTTGCCGCTCCATGGAAATTAGCAGTTTTTTAGACTGTATACGGTAATGAATGTGTATTTGCAGCCTATTTTCGCTGTTTTCTGCAGATGCGCGTTATTAATATAGATAGCGGAAGTCGATGAGAACATACGACTTGTATTTACATCGTATAACTATGTATTTCATGGGTAGGTATATAATAAATAACGTTAGTCCATGTACGTACTAAAGCGTTAGTCCATGTACGTACTAAAGCGTTAGTCCATGTACGTACTAAAGCGTTAGTCCATGTACGTACTAAAGTGTTATTAACGTACGTACAGTTCAATAATCATTTTTCAATAACTCATGAACCGATTTTGATCATATTTGGCCACAACGTGTATCTAGGGATGGTGCTTTGTTTTGCATACAACCCACGTCCGACCGCCCAAAAGGTCAAGGTCACTGATGACTTGTGTTCACTTTGTTTGTAAGGCAAACATGTTATTTGTTTTCTTTTTTCGATAACTCATCAACCGCTTCACCGATTTTGATAATATTTAACCACAATGTGTGTCTAGAGATGATGCTGTGTTTTGTATACGACCGATGACCAACCGCATAAGGTCAATGTCACGGAGGACTCATGTTCACCATGTTTGTAAGGCAAAACTGGTAAAGTTTTTTTTGTTATAAAAAAGCTCCTCCTGTCGGATGTATCCAATATCCTTGCTACCATATATATAATATATCATACATGTATGAAGTTAGTCTGTCAATGTGTGTACTCATATGTGGATAAAGGCAGGGGCGGATCTGGAGGGGGTGGGGAGTTACAAACACCCCGTTCAGTCACGGAGTTTACAAAAATCACAGTTTACCACAAGTTGGAATCTGAATTGAAATGCCGTAAAACACAGGAAAGTGCATTTCGAAGAGCTCGAAAATAGGGCAACCTCCTAGTTGCGAACGGTAACTCTTGCTTGGTACGGACTGTACGGGAGGAGTAGATTGAAATAGTTACCTACGCAACTAGACAACCCCCACCCCCCGTTCCCCAAATGTTGGATCCGCCCCTGAAAAGATATAACGGAACAGGAAGAATGAAATGCGTAATACTATCCTAACTATGTTTAGAAACCAGAGGTATGTCAGAGAAATAAAATTAGTGTCATGTAAGCAAAATCTCGCCTCTTAAGGCCTGTTATTATTATTATTATTAGTATATTATTATTATTATTATTATTATTTAATACATGTAATAGGTCTTTATATTTTTTTCATAGCTATTTTTATTTCACTGATTTTCTGCTGGTTTTAAAACATAATTGTGGCTGTGACTGGAGAAATGCAGTATGATCAGGATCTGCACTGTCCGACATTCCATCAATGACACTTCATGCTTCTAACAAGCAATATATATCGTTACCAGGCTAGAGACGTATATTTGATCAGGAGCTACAATGGTCACACAACCCATAAACCCATTTTCCAGTCACAGCCACAAGTAGCAAATTGTTCGCCATTTTACCATCCCTGCCACGCTGTATCTAGCGGTGCCTGCACTCGGGCAGTGCAATGGAAATTTGCACTCTTTCTAGTTGCTGTATTTTGCCTTCAGTAATTTCTGGCCATCACTGGATAAATGGGGTTTATGGGGATTTGTGACTAGTGTAGCTCCTCATCAAATAACACACTCCCGCAGCCTGGTAACGATTTATATTGCTTGTCAGAAGCATGAAGACTGTTTCATTCATGGAATGGCGAACAGTATATATCCTGATCAGACTGTGCGGATGCACAGGTTGATCTGGATCTACGCTGGTCGCAAAAGCGATAAACCCCATTTATCCAGTCATAGACAAATGTGAGCACCCAAGATAGAATATTAGACCGATTGTGCTGATTCACAGGTTGATGTAACGGACCGAGGTCTATAAATACATTAAATATGCCTAAAAGCATCAATAAATGAAGAATGCTAAAGCCTGTTTATAACCGCATAGCACACACACATATTCCCAGGACTTCCCAGGGTATCCGGTTTAGAGATGTTTCATTGTACTAGCAATGTAGACATGTATATCAAACGTATGGTCACTGGATACTGTATCATGTCGGTGAAGACGCGTAGTGTTTGGTTGCAATTAAGTGTTTGGTTGCATTTATGGTGTTTGGTTGCAGAATGTTGGCGTTGTATCGACATATAAGTGGGAGTAGACGAGTATGGGAATTTCACAACGAATGTCGCTGTGCGTGGCGAAATGGGGCTTATGCGATTTATGACAGGTGGTGAACGGTGCAGATTCTGAGCAGATCTGGGGTTACGCTGGTCGCAAAACTCATAAGCTCCATTTCTCCAGTCACAGTATCCAGGGGCCCGTTTCACTGACCTTCGTGCGAAGACTTTTATGAATTTGTTTTTCACATTAACGTGGCGAACTAATGCTACAGTTGTCCGCCGACATGTACACATCATTACATGTGAACACATGTGTTAACAAATTACCAACATCGGCTATCAGTGTACATTTTATTCTATTTTCCAATTTCGAACTTACGAACTTCTTAGTCGTACGAAGTTTAGTGAAACGGGCACCAGCTATTGAGGCGTAATATTTTGGTTTTACTTCTTACATGTGCATGCACAAGAAACGTGACGGACGGACGGTGGGACGGACGGACGGACGGACGGTGGGACGCTTAAGTGGGTATAATAAAGTCATATTAGTAACCTCAGATTTCACGAAAAACTAGAACTGAGGAGCGCTAAAACCGAGTTTGGACCTCAAACCTGGACTTCATACCACCGTTAGATCACGGTTCGTCCGCATGTACAGGGAGATAATCCGCGATATGTGGCGAGTGGATTATCGATCGTACATGTGGACGAACGTGCTATAAATGTGTTATCACAACGTCATGTCCATACATTGCCCATGTGCTGTGTAAAAGCAGGAAAATAAAACTCGAAAATGTATCAAAGATGTGATAAGAATTATTTTGCATTTGGCTTGCCTTATATCCGCATATGTGTGACCTGTCACCGTGAATATCTGTAGCCGATTTCATCAACATTGCAAAGTATACTTTAGTAGCAAAGTATACTTTGAGGGAGAAATTTTCAATTTTATGATAAATTTATTATTTTTTATTATACTGAATTTATTACATTATCACAGCCAATTTGGCTGTGATAATGTAATAAATTCAGTATAATAATTCTGCATACTTTTAATCATGAAATATATGCAGTTGTTAGTTCTATATGAAATAATGCATTTCAGGAAAAATAAATGATTTCTCCCTCAAAGTATACTTTGCTAGTAAAGTATACTTTGCAATGTTGATGAAATAGGCTACTGACCATCCGCCCTACTAATTCAGGCATTATCTTCTCGATCGAATTGTCTAATAGTGTTAACATACCCCGTTTCACTTGTATACGTATTCGTAGATCTTGTCAGATTTCGGTCGATGGCTTAACCCATAAAGCAATGAATATGATTTATTTTTTAAATATTTAATTTGCTTAATTTCTCAATGAATGTATATGTTGTGACCACTCATTTGAACCGTTTCGACGAGACGGTTCAAATGGTGGTCTCGACATATACTTCTGAGTACGTATAAAGAAATGAGATTTAAGAATTTTAACAAATAAACTGTCGTAACCCCACCACTAAACGTTAATTATTTATAATCGTGGTGTGTATGTACATGTACATGAGTTCGTTCTTCACATACTAACAAGGAATTTCAATCTATTTCAAGAGTTTTATATATAAACAGTCGAGATATCTTGTTAATGTATTAAAGGCACGAGATAATGTACAAGCTCGTATATATGGCGGTGGTCATTGCTAACACCAATCGTTGCCCAATGTTGCCAATGCTAGAATACAGTGGAACCTTTCTAAACCGGATACCCTTGCGACATCGATGTATTAAATTATGACCGATTTCACTGTCAAATATCGCTGAGGTTCACCAGTGTTCATGATTGCAATGCACACAGACATGTATTTCCGTGCTCTTACATCGGAATTACAGTGAAACGTCTTCAAACCGGACACCCTGGGGACCTCATAGGGTACTACATAATCTTGTTAAGTTTAGACCAACGACAACATCGTGTTCTAATTAAAAACAACGAAAACGGTGTCCAAGCGATGCGTTGAAACGACATAGTTACAATGTAGTTGAAAGACGGACATTTAAACGAAAATATCGTTTTCACGTACAGAAAAACAAAGCGATTATCGTTTCGATACATATAGTTGTACATGTATCGTTGGTACGGAGCCCCACAGGGGACACGGATTTCTTTTTATTAATTCGTTCCCACGAAATAACAATTCGTTCCCTCAATTTAACAATTCGTTCCCTCGAATTAACAATTCGTTCCCACGAATTAACAATTCGTTCCCGTGGGAACGAATTGTTACTTCGTGAGAACGAATTGTTAAATTGAGTGAACGAATTTTTAATTCGTGGGAACAAATTGTTAATTCGTGGGAACGAATTGTTAAATTGAGGGAACGAATTGTTATTTCGTGGGAACTAATTGTTATTTCGTGTAACAAAGCAAAATTATACGTCCCCTGTGGGGCTCCGTACGTTGGTAACCTTCACAAAATCTTCGCTGCATCCACTTTTCGAATGTTTGTCTTATTCTCTCTCATTATACCCTGTCAATTATCTTTCTATACCCGGGATAATACACGTATTGGGATTCATTTACAACAATGGTTTAATGACGGATTGTCACAACATGATAACTGTCAAATGGTAATTTTAATACTGGATTGTTGTGTCCAGTATGTGCAGCTGTTTCATTTTACTGATTTAATTATTAAAGTAACAGTTTAAATTGGTGATGAATCGAGTGTGTGTGTGACTTTACTTTTACAACTTTTAAAACGCATTGTACGAAGTAATTAAATTATTAGCTACATATTTTAGTATAAAAATCAACATTACCACAAAGAGATCACTGTTCCTAATATAGGTCATCGGCTGAGAAAATACAATCAATAGACTGACAAAGAGTGTGTTAACGTTTCAGGAATGACTGATAGGCGGCCTGCGTAGCTCCAGATGCGCAGGCTGGTCTGGAGCTACGCTGGTCGCACATGTAATATCCGAGGACTCCCATGCACGCCCAGCTACATCCTTTAGACCATTCATCATAGTACGAATATTAACCATTTATAACTGGTATCTATAGCGATCGATTGTGACTTTGCACGATAAATTATTTTATCTCGTTTCCTTCATAAGGTCGGTGGTTGGACCCACCCATATGTTGGTACGGAAAACCGGTCCTATGGGCGCTGTTTTTGCTATTAAATAGCATCCATAAATACAGAATAAAACTTATTCTGTATTTATAGATATCCATAATTCTATTTTTGGAAATACATAAAGTCCATGGTGCCGTTTTGATTATTGTATTTCCATGATTCGATATATGGATATCCATATTTCGATTATTGGATATTCATAGTTTACAGTCACTTTTGTATAGCCACATAAATTCGCTATTTGGATGTCCATAATTCGATTTTTGGACATCCATAATTCGATTTTTGGATATCCATTATTCAATTTCTGGATATTCATAATTCGTTTCTTTTTAGATATCCATAATTCCATGGGCGTCGTTTTGTTATTTAATCAGTATACATTTTTGTTGTTGTTTTAAAAAACAAAAATCAAAAAATAAGTCAGTATACATGTACATGTATATGGATATGCATGTTTCGACGTATTGATATTTAAAAATCAACTGTAGTTACGGGTATAAAACAAAATAATTGTCAAGCGACTTATTTTTCTGTTACCTGTGGGTTTGTGTAATTTACATAAAGGTCCCAATTGATACATCAAACCCGGGTTTAAGGATTTGCCAAATGCATAATGATTTCTTAAACCCGAGTTTGAGCTTTCAAACCTGGGTGTCATGTGTCGATGTGTACACTAATTCATCAAACGCGGGTTTTGAATATTAATTATTCCGCATTTGGCTTTCCATAAATTAGATTATATCTGATTTCATTGTGACTGTAGAACTAGGGCCAATAGCATTTGCAACCAGTGTAGCGACAAATTAGTCTGCTCATCAGCGCCGTCTGATCAGACTCTACACTGCTCACCATTCAGTCAGTAAAACACCTGCCATACGTTTAGCATACAAACTAGCCATCACAAAATGGCAAACCAATTTCTCACCAGTCATACAGTGGGGTCAGCGTGTAAGTGCACACACGAACGAACACGACAGGTTGAAACCAACCTGTCGTGTTCATTCGTGTGTGCACTTACACGCTGACCCCACTGTAGCCCCGTATAATATATACATGTATAAGCTAACCCAAATGTCCTGGCTGTGCTAGATAGAATATTCGGGTTATATATGTGTATGTAACTGGAGAAATATGGCTTATGCGATGTGTGACCAGTGTAGCTCCTGATCGAATGGCTCACTAATGTAACCGGATACCGATATATTATTGTTTGTTAAAAGCAAGACGGGTTTTCCATTGACGGCGTCAAATGGCGAACAGTGCGGATCCTGATCAGACTGTGCGGATGCACAGGCTGATCTGGATCTACACTGGTCGCAAAACACATCAGCCCCATTTCTCGAGACACAGCCACATATAAGTGAATGTCGATTCCTCTGTTACATTGATGCAATGGCAAACAGTGCAGATTCTGATCAGAATATGTGGATGCACATGCTGATCTGGATCTATACTGGTCACAAAACACATAAGCCCCATTTCTCGAGTCACAGCCACATATAAGTGAATGTTGATTCCTCTGTTACAGGTGCAGTTTTTTGACATCTTCGGAGAACCTGAAGATGGCCTTTTCTCTTTCGACTTCGTTTGGCAATGGGCTTTCACCGTACGTACACAACTTACTGCGTTAAACTTGCCCAACTTATGAACATTTCTGAAAATCTCGCAATCACGTTATTTGATTGTCTGAGCCTGTGCCAGCCAATCAAGCTACTAACAACAACAACAAGTACCGTTTCATAGTATACTTATTTAATTCCTATAAAGAACATTTTGTGCCTACTGAGTGGGCATGTACCTTTAACTATGTGCAGGCGGTAACTTAGTACATACTTACATGACTGTGTACTATATGAGAGGTTATTGACCTATCTTCCTTATCGTGTAGCCCTATCACGTGGTACTAACAACAACAACAAGTACCGTTTCAAAGTACGTATTCTTTTATAGTGTCCTTATTACGTAACGGATTTTGATGAAATATGCCGCATCAAACGCGTCTTGTTAAGCATTTGGTGGTCTCTGTATTTTGGCCCAAACTTCTGTCGTTTTTGCGAAGAATCGATTTCCGTGTCTCCGACACGGAAATCGATTCTTCGCAAAAACGACATAAGTCTTTGCCAAACTCCATAGACCACCAAATGCAGCTCATGAAGACGCGTTTGCTGCGTCATATTTCATCAAAATCAAATATCCGTTGCATATTAAGGAAACTATCAAATAATACTTACTTTCGAGTGGGCGACGTTGTTGTTGTTGTAACCACGTGATTATGCATCTTGTATTTATTACAGAAGCACCGCACACTGCGTTGAAGCTGTAATGACCGCCTAACATGTTTTCTGTAGCGGCCTCATTTGCATTTTTATTACACTAGTGTATTATGACTTGTATTGCACTGTGTTATTCCTCTGTGAAAGTATATTTTATGTAATACAATGATATATTTCTTAAATGACGTTGAACAGTGATACAATCTTCGGAATACAGGAGCGACATCAATGTGCTCAAACATGCATGTCATCATTTCGAGTCATTTTACTGAAACAACGGTGATGCATTTAATATAGGTACGTTCAGAACATAGGCCGAGTATTTATCAGGTAACATGCTTCGTTTTCGCCGAATACAAACTGACAGATACATGTACATGTAACACCGTTATAACGAATTTAGACCCTAGTCATTGGTCGAACGAAGTCACGTGACGTTACCGAGTGACATCGACGTAATGTGAGTGCAATGTGAATACGTCACCATGCTATATTTGCTCATTATGTAGCATAAAACTTTAACTGATAACAGAGATCTACCCGGTAGACATCTAACACTTAGACAGCTACACACAACAATTGTCGTCTGCTGTTGCTTTTATAGCTTGCCTTATTTCTCAATACAAACATGGTTTGACAGCACTTCAGAATCATTTCCATTCAAACATGGTTTGAAAGCACTTCAGAATCATTTCCAATGGAAATGATTCTAATGTGCTGTCACAGCATGTTTTCGATGATACTAATGGAAAATAGAAAATAAACAGCAGACGACAAAAAATAAGATAGTGGTGAAAGGTTAACTTAAAATCCTTGCAGATAAATAGAGATAAATTGTTCAACGTCATTGTCAATTGATATCAAGTTATCAGGCTCGGCTAGCAAACGATAAGACCAAGTCTTCTTTTCACCAGAGCCTAGGCTCGGCTCGGAAGCAATCAATATTGGACCAAAATTTCACGAAATAAAAAAAGGCTCATTCTAAATTTTTGCTAAAATGTAATATTATCACAAGAAATATTGTTTATTTATCCGTATAATGTGTGCAGGATTCATGAAACAGACAGTAGGTACAGAATCACATGGCATGTCTCATATCATTCTTCTATCACAGTTGTTCACGAACACGAAACTCTGGTGCTACCGGATTGTCACCCTTGTGTGTGCGATGCCATTGGCCATCTACTGGGGCTGCTACTTCGCAATGCTCTCCTTCTACCATATATGGTTCTGCATCCCCTACATGAAGGCATATGCCGTGGAAATGCGCGGTGTCGGCGGCTTCTACATCACTATCCTTGACGCGTTCGTCCGCCCGTGTTGGGAGACGATGTCCTACTGCTTCTATAATATTAGGATACAGAAACTCTAAGCGGGTGAACGTAACGCACTGTATTGTGACATTTGATCATAACATATATTTCAAATGAAATAATAAAGGCCAATCATACGGCAGCTTAAAATGGACATGCGCAAATTATGTTCTATATTTGTCGCACGACATAGCATCTCGTTCCCACGATATAGGATCTGGTTTCCACGAGATAGGATCTCGTTCCTGCGAAATATGATTTCGTTACCAGGAGTTAGCTATCTCGTTGCATGACATAGCATCTCGTTCCCATGAGGCAGGATTTTTGATTGGCTGATTATGTCGAGGGAACGAGATAGCTAACTCATGGGAACGAGATCCTATCTCGTGGTAACGCATGCCCCTTTTGAGTTGCCGTACAATCGGTAAATTAACTGGGAGAAAAGTTGGGGACATGTAATTATTCCCTTATGGGCTTATACCACTTCTTCTACTGACTCTTCATATTTCCTACATAAACTCAAACAATTAGTGATAGCTCTAATAAAGCATTAAATATTTAGAGCTAGCAGGAACGCCAAATCTACATAAACTCAAATAATTAATGCTAGCTCTAAATAATTAGAGCTAGCATTAAATATTTAGAGCTAGCTCCAAATGATTTAGATAGTTCTAGTTCCAAATGATTTGGAGCTAGCAGGAACGCCAAATCTACATAAGGCATCTCTAACATTATGTGACCCCTTTCGATACATGGCTGTTTCATTATTGTTAGTATCGGGAGATATTCATCCAAATCCGGGCCCCTTAAATGACTCGCTAAACACATTAGACTTATCATGCTCAGACCATTCCTCAAACTTACTAAATAGTGGGCTAAGTGTTATGCATTTAAACATACAAAGCTTAAGACCCAAGCTCGACTTACTAGAAATAGAATCACAATGCTATATGATGTCCTAATATTTACTGAAACGTGGCTACCACAAGACATATCTGACGCTAACATACATATACAGTACATAACTTTGGACGCCCTTTTAAATGTGATAGACGAGACAGGTCAGGCGGTGGGGTTGCAATATACTTGAGAGAAAATATGCACGGATTAATCAGGACGACTTATCCATTCCAGGTCTCGAAGCACTGTGGGTCGAAACAAACTATACCAATCAAACTATTCTCATAGCTGGATTTTATCGCCCACCAAACTCTAACAATAATTACTGGTCGCTCTTGGAAGAGAGCTTTGACAGAGGGTATAGCACATCAATTAACAACATCATCATCACTGGCGATTTTAATATAAATACGCTCAATCAATAGGCATCTAAGATAGACAATCGTATTGCTTCGTTCAACTTTACCAAACTAATATCCGAACCAACACATTTCACCGAACACTCACACACTCTAATAGACCTCATTATCGTAAAGAAGCCACGCACCGTTCTCACGAGTTTTGTTACGGATCCGTTCGTCCCGGATCTTATAGGGTACCACTCGCCTATAGTAGTAGTTCTCACATTCCCTAAACATAAGCCCACCTCATTCAAACGTCACATTTAAAAATATGATGAAGGTTTCTTTGATAAATATCGATAGCAACTGCATAATACAAACGGGGAAAGCAAAATAGCAATAAATGACATAGACACGTCTGTCAGCAACATTAGCTCTACTATAATAAACGCAGCAAAACAGTATATACCTAATACAATAATAACCATGCGCCCTAACGATATACCATGGATGAAGAGCAATGTAAGAAAACTTATCAGACAACGAAGACGACTTCACAAAAAAGCGAAAAACTTCAACACTGAACAAGCTTGGCAAACTTTCAGAAACAAGAGAAATGAAGTAACAAAACATATACGAAAAGCCATACATGACTAAAAACAATCCATAATAGATCAAATTAATGAAGACAATATTACAGATAACAAGCGTGCCGCAAGTCACAAAATACGCCCGTCGAATATGGGCCAGACAGCGAAGATGCAGAAATGTGAAGCTGTCACCAAGGCAAGAAACATTAATGAGAATTTGAAAGTCTATAGCATTATTTCTTCATCTCGTTGTGCTAAACATGTATACTAATTTAGGCAGAGATAGAAAAGTAGAGTGTAAAGTAGAAATGATAGGGAATTGGATACAATAATGTAGAAAAAATGGCTAAGTTAAAAAGGTGATATTTTTGTTAAAAAATATGTTTTCGGCATAAAAACACCAAGGTGCACATCTTCAATATGTGTAGAAGACGTGTGTATAGTTTCAAAACGATCGACTGAACGGTTTCGGAGGAGTTGTGTACACAAGCTCTGTACCATATATAGAATTGTATAGAAAAATGTAGAAAAAATGGCTAAGTTAAAAAGGTGATACTTTTGTTAAATAATATTTTTCCGGCATAAAAACACCAAGGTGCACATCTTCAATATGTGTAGAAGACGTGTGTATAGTTTCAGAAAGATCAACTGAATGGTTTTGGAGGAGTTGTGTACACAAACTCTGTACCGTATATAGAATTGTATAGAAAAATGTAGAAAAAATGGCTAAGTTAAAAAGGTGATACTTTTGTTAAATAATATTTTTCCGGCATAAAAACACCAAGGTGCACATCTTCAATATGTGTAGAAGACGTGTGTATAGTTTCAGAAAGATCAACTGAATGGTTTTGGAGGAGTTGTGTACACAAACTCTGTACCGTATATAGAATTGTATAGAAAAATGTAGAAAAAATGGCTAAGTTAAAAAAGGTGATATTTTTGTTAAAAAATATTTTTTCGGCATAAAAACACCAAGATGCACATCTTCAATATGTGTAGAAGACGTGTGTATAGTTTCAGATCGATCGACTGAACGATTTCGGAGGAGTTGTGTACACAAACTCTGTACCATATATAGAATTGTATAGAAAAATGTATAAAAAATGGCTAAGTTAAAAAGGTGATACTTTTGTTAAATAATATTTTTCCGGCATAAAAACACCAAGGTGCACATCTTCAATATGTGTAGAAGACGTGTGTATAGTTTCAGAACGATCAACTGAACGATTTCGGAGGAGTTGTGTACACAAACTCTGTACCGTATATAGAATTGTATAGAAAAATGTAGAAAAAATGGCTAAGTTAAAAAGGTGATATTTTTGTTAACACATATTTTTTCGGCATACAAACACCAAGGCGTACATCTTCAATATGTGTAGAAGACGTGTGTATAGTTTCAGAATGATCTACTGAACGGTTTCGGAGGATCTGTGTACACAAACTCTGTACCGTATATAGAATTGTATAGAAAATTGTAAAACAAATGGCTAAGTTAAAAAGGTGATATTTTGTTAAAAAATATTTGTTCGGCATACAAACACCAAGGTGCACATCTTCAATATGTGTAGAAGACGTGTGCATAGTTTCAGATCGATCGACTCAACGGTTTCGGAGGAGTTGTGTACACAAACTCTGTACCGTATATAGAATTGTAATGAAAAATGTAGAAAAAATGCCTAAGTTAAAAAGGTGATATTTTTGTTACAAAATATGTTTTCGGCATAAAAACACCAAGATGCACATCTTCAATATGTGTAGAAGACGTGTGTATAGTTTCAGATCGATCGACTGAACGATTTCGGAGGAGTTGTGTACACAATCTCTGTACCGTATATAGAATTGTATACAAAAATGTAGAAAAAATGGTTAAGTTAAAAAGGTGATATTTTTGTTAAAAATATATTTTCGGCATAAAAACACCAAGGTGCACATCTTCAATATGTGTAGAAGACGTGTGTATAGTTTCAGAATGATCTACTGAACGGTTTCGGAGGATCTGTGTACACAAACTCTGTACCGTATATAGAATTGTATAGAAAATTGTAGAACAAATGGCTAAGTTAAAAAGGTGATATTTTGTTAAATAATATTTGTTCAGCATAAAAACACCAAGGTGCACATCTTCAATATGTGTAGAAGACGTGTGCATAGTTTCAGATCGATCGACTCAACGGTTTCGGAGGAGTTGTGTACACAAACTCTGTACCGTATATAGAATTGTATAGAAAAATGTAGAAAAAATGCCTAAGTTAAAAAGGTGATATTTTTGTTAAAAAATACTTTTTCGGCATAAAAACACCAAGGTGCACATGTTCTATATGTGTAGAAGACGTGTGTATAGTTTCAGATCGATCGACTGAACGGTTTCGGAGGAGTTGTGTACACGAACTATGCGCTTTTTCTTCAGCCGGGCGCTGCGGTAAAACATAATACGTATCGTTTTTTAAAAACGGTCGTATAAAAACTGGTTTAAAATGACTAAATCCTTAATAACCAATGCTAATTTGAGTAATCAGATTCCAACACTAATTGAGAACGACACAACCGCGTCTGTAGATAAAGACAAAGCAAGCTTGTTGAATGAACATTTTTGTAAACAATCAAACGTAGATGATAAAAACAAAAATCCACCGCATTTAGCAACACATACTAATAACTCAATAACCAATTATAGTTATATCAAATCAGGAAGTAAAAGATGCAGTTTTGCAAATGGACTCCTCAAAGGCATCTGGCCCCGACGCAATAAGCCCTCGACTGTTAAGAGAAGGTTGGTTAAACTTTACAAACAACCCTAGCAAACTTTTGTAATATATTGATGTTTACTTGTCAGTTCCCATTGGCATGGAAAATGGCCAATGTTACTCCGATATATAAGAAATCCAACCCGGCAGATCCCACGAACTACCGACCAATATCACTACTTAGTTGTATTGGTAGAATCATGGAGCGATGTATCCACACACACTTATATAAAATATCAATCGGGCTTCAGACGTGGTGATTCTACAACTAATCAACTTGCTTACATATACAACGATATTTGCAAAGCTTTGGATGAAGGTAAAGAAATTCGGGTAATTTTCTGAGACATTTCAAAGGCATTCGACCGAGTTTGGCATCGGGGATTACTAGCGAAACTCTCAGCAATTGGTATATCGGCACCCTTCATAAATGGTTCTCTTCCTATCTCTCCACACGACAGCAGTGTGTAGTAATACATAACACACATGAATGGAAAAATGTTAATGCCGGTGTACCACAAGGCTCAATCTTAGGGCCACTCTTATTTCACATCTCTATTAATGACATAGTTAATGAGATTAACTCCAACATACGATTATTGGCGGACGACACATGTCTTTACTTTATAGTTGAGGAACCAATCACTGCTTCGCGTATTCTAAACGACGACCTTGACAAAATACATAACTGGTCGACGATTTGGCTTGTAGACTTTAACCCAAATAAAACAGAGGCTATGTTGATATCCAGAAAACAAAATAGACGACTTCATCCTGCCCTTCTTATGAACAATACCGTAATAAAAGTATTTTCCGATACTGGTAAATGACAGCCTCACATGTCATCGGTCATCAGTGGCGCCTGGCAACGCATTGGCTTGCTTCGTTGTTTACAATTTACAGTAAATAGAAAGTCACTAGAAAAAGCATACTTCTCCATCATACGCCCCTTGCTCGAATATAGCGATAGTACTTGGGATAATTGTTCAATAGAACTAAAAAATGAACTAGAATCCATACAAATTGAGGCCGTACGAATTGTTACTGTGGCCACTAAAATATGCAGTATAGACAAACTTTACACAGCAACCCAATGGGAAAGCCTCGAACAGTGCAGAATAAAACACAAATTACTTTTATTCTACAAAATGGAACACAATATGACACCAACTTATCGGAGTAATTTAATCCCGGAACAAACACAAACTCGATACAGGCTAAGAAACTACGAAGACATTCCATTAATACACACACGTACTAAACTGTATCAAGATTCATTTCTTCCATCTAACATGCAATAATGGAATTCCCTATCCTCGAATGCAAGAAACAGCCCAACCCTTAACTCGTTTAAGAATGTACTAAATGTTAACTTGCGTAAACCACCAACCTACTACTACACAGCTACTAATCGACAAGGCCAAATTCTCCTGACTCGTATCCGGCTAGGGTGTAGCTCGCTGAAATACGACTTATTCCGGAAATCAATAGTTGACAGCGCTACATGCGCCTGTGGCGCAATCAAAAATGCTAATCACTACACACTCATGTCCCCTTTATACAAATCAAAGACAACGATATGTGTCATCTCTTCCTTGTCCACCGATCCTTAATAACTTAATTTACGGCAGCGAATTTTTAATGGACAATGAAAACAGCCTTGTATTCCAAAGGGTTCAACAATTCATTATTGCCTCTAAACGTTTCACTGCATGACGGGAGACTGCCCCTGCGACTGAACGGTTTGTAACGATTATCTTGTAAACTACCAATAACAGGACACATGCTAGTCGTATATCGTTATAACAGTTCAATGCAATGTCAATGGTTCGGAGCGCATGCTTGGGATAACTTTTTCTTTTTCATTCAATTATCTCACAAAACTTACATATGTATACAGTATATGCATTCTTGCCACATTCCCATTTACTTATGCTTTTCTCAAGGAGAAGAATTTGCATAAGCTCTGTGAGTTTGTTTTCTAATCCTTATTCACCGTTACTTTATATGTATGTTGATGCATATATATACATGAATATTATTTGAAATAAATATTGTTTAAACTAAATCTACATAAACTCATATAATTAATGATAGCTCTAAATAATTAGAGCTAGCATTAAATATTTAGAGCTAGCTCCAAATGATTTAGATCGTTCTTCAAATTATTTGGAGCGAGCAGGAACGCCAAATATACATAAACTCAAATAATTAATGCTAACTTTAATAATTATAGCTATCATTAAATAGATAGAGCTAGCATTAACTATTCAGAGCTATTAACTATTTAGAGCTAGCATTAAATATTTAGAGCTAGCATTAATTATTTGATTTTATCTAGATTTGTTGTTCCTGGAACGCCGAATCTACATAAACTCAAATAAGTATTGCTAGCTCTAAATAATTATAGCTCGCATTCAATATTTAGAGCTAGCTCCAGATGATTTAGAGAGCTCATCAAATGAGTTAATGCTAGATCTGATTATCTAGAGCTGGCATTACTTATTTGAGTTTATTTAGATTTGGCGTTCCATTTGTTTCATCACTTTTGCGCATATCAGAGTCCTAGTGCCCTTACATGTTAAAATGACAGGTCGACTTTGCGCGATTATATTCTGTAATACCAGAGCTCCAGATAAGTTTTGTATCTCAAGAGTATTATACCCCCAGATTTCAAATTCGGTGCGTATTTTACTTTTACAAATGTATTATTGATTTTCTTCCTTTCTAAATAGGGAACACATGATAAAAAATAAAACAATTTATAAAATTCACTTATTTGAGCTGCAAAAATCAAACACACTGTTTGCTTTTTTTTTGCAGTTCAACTATTTAGTCTAAGTAAATGTTCAACTTTATTACTGTATTTTCACTGCTCAAATCTACTCAAAACCAATGCGTATTTTCACTTTGTTGTGAGTATTTTGTGCTCCCACTTTTGATAATCAATGTGTTTTCTGCTAAAATAAGTGCTTACAATACGAAAATACGCACCTTATCTGGAGCCCTATATGTAAAATACAAATGTAGTATCAGGCATGGAGCTGAGAAGTTGATGTCAGCCACCTTTTTAATATTATTTGTAGATATATAGATGTACATGTATTGTATTTAGTACATGTATGTACAATTTATTCAAGTTTCATGCTTTAATAATAAACTGCAATATATACTTGAATAATCAATGTTGTCTTAATTTCAATCTGTCCACGTATACGATTGTAAATTGTCTTTTTTTGCATACGTTTCTTCCAGTTCAAACACTTCCAACACCGCAGTCCTCCCTACAATTGCATTGTATTTGAAAACTGTGTACATTGGAACCTCTCTAGGGTGTCCGGTTTTGAGATAATATAGGAATGAATGGCCTTTTTGTGGAATTTATCGGGGTATAAACTTGGAAAAGTCGCGGGAATACTGGACGAAGGCCGGAAGGCCTCGTCCAGTATTCCCGCGACTTTTCCAAGTTTATATCCCCGATAAATTCCACAAAAATGCCATTGATTCCTTATAATTCCAGCATGCATCAAGAAAATGTGTTTATTTTCCGTTTTCTTAAGAATTATTTTAAGTGCGCATCACGGTTACGGAAAGTAGTTCGGCGTGGGAGTTTACTGGGATATAAATTTTGGACAGAGACTTGCTACGGGCCAATCAAATGTTAGGGAATTGTGTAAATATTTTTGTGCTGGAATTATTCCACTTTAAATCAGACATATGGCCATGTCAAGGTATGCGGCTGTGCTTTGCGAACATGAACATGCATTTCCATCATAAATATACCCCAATGAAACCCATAAAGTTGCACATGTGTGTTCTGTTTAGAGAGGTTCTACTGTATATCCAGATGAGAATGCTCCTTCTCGGCAGAATCTGCACTGTTTGTGGACACTTTCTATAGTTTATTATATAATAACCCTTTTCTGATTAATGGACTACTCTGAATATGAAAATGAAGTATTGATTTCATTTATCTAGTTTTGTTCAGTCACATATCAGGAGCTAGCCTGAACACAAATACATTAAAGTACATGCCCACTCAGTAGGCATAAAATGTTCTGTATAGGAATTAAATAAGTATAATTGTGTTACTATTGCACCAGTTCTAAAAATTACGAGTGCCCGCTATTCAGATTTAGTAATATTAGTTTACTGATAGTGACTCGCGGTGGTATCCGGCAATTTTTATATGCAAATGATGAATGATATTTTTTAATTATTTATACTAACTAAATGCGTCACCTTAAACAAACATATTTTCGACAGATTATAAAGTATGCTCTTTGCACATCAACAACTAAATACAGAAAATAAATAGTTATGTCCGTTAACATTTTAAGGAAACACGGTTATCGCCCCTGATATCATTGTGGAAATTTGTGTCTGATATAAAATGTATAATAATGCCAATCAATATGTGGGGTAATAGTGAATACAATGTTTATTTTGCGAGAAAATGTCTCTAATATACAGAAAATGTTGTGTCTACTGAGTGGGCATGTACCTATAAGGTTAGACAATACCAAATGGCGCGAAATCGCAGACTCATTATTCTGAGGTAGTCCGGTATAAAAAACATGGTGCGGGCGTTTTGAGGTCACAGACACAGTTTGCTTGTAAATCTTGATCTATTTCTACCCAGTTTCACTTGAGGAACATTTTGGGGTATTTTTAACACCAGTTTTCAGCATATTTGTAGCATGTAAAATAAAACAGTGAACCTGTTGGTCGCGTGATGTAACAAGAGTTTTCGTGGCCAAATAATGTAAACAATATTGGGGGATATGACGAGGTTGGATCTTTCTTTCTTAGGAGTAAGTAAACCTATTGTTTAATTCATGCAGAACCAGTACAGACTGGCTGCATGCCATGTACAAGTAGGTCCCACAGCATCCATACGAATAGTGAAAGTATGAGAGACTGGCCTTATTGGATGGCATTCGGTTAAATTATATAGTAAAACTCTTTGGTGTGGTCTAACCTTAAGCCACATTTGTCCAATCACATATCAGGAGCTAGACTGAACACAAATATCCTCAGCCGCATGCGCCCAGTCACATATCAAGAGCTAGTATTACACAAACGCCGAGAGCCGCATTTGTCCATTCACAGATCAGGAGCCAGACTTACATAATCGCCGTAAACTCATTTGTTCAATCACTGATCAGGGGCCAGACTTACAAAATCGCCGTAAGTCTCGTTTGTTCAATCACAGAGTAGGAGCTAGACTGACAAAAAATGTGGTACACGTAAGCAGCATTTCTCCTTCTCTCGTTCCAGCTCAAGAACTGGACTGGCCACAACTGATATACGCCACATTTTCAAAGTCACTGTCTCCGACCATGTGCTGGACTTGCCTTAATCACCAGGGGGCCGTTTCAGTAAACTTCGTACGACTGAAATGTTCCTAAGTGAAAAATGATCACAGTCTGTAAATTGCACATTAACAATGTTGTCTTGTAAACAATTATTGGATTTAAATGTATTGACCATAGGCTGCAGCCTATGCTCATTAAATGTAAATCCATCAATTGAAATTTCCAGACGATCCTAAATTTGCACTTACGAACATCTTAGTCGTACGGAGTTTAGTGAAACGGCCCCCAGTTACATAGCAGGAGATTCTTTGGCCATAAAATGCCGCACTCTTTCAGGAACTAGATTGGCTACATATATCTTATTTTCCAAAAGTCACGTGTCTCCAGTCACAGACTAGGAGCTACATTCACAACACATGTTATACAATACAATCCATTTCTAACGCCAGCTCTCTCCACAGATGAAGAGCTACAATATGGCCATACATGACACGCTAGAACATGCCATTCCTAATGTCATATCTCTCTTTAGTCATAAAATATGAACAGGAGCTAGATTGGTCACAAATCTACAAGCCCCGTATCTCCGGTCATAGACTAGGAGCTATATTGGTTACAAATCGACATGCCCCGTATCTCCTGTCACAGATCCAAGGAGCTAGATTGGTCACATATCTACAAGCCTCGTATCTCCGATCACAGGCCAGGAACTAGATTGGTTACAAATTGACAAGCCCTGTATCTCCAGTCACAGACCAGGAGCTAGATTGATCGCAAATCAACATGCCCCGAAATGAGCCAGGACACCCATCATACATATATATCAATTCGTACACATAACAATTCGTTCCTACGGGAACGAATTGTTAATTCCTGGGAAGGAACTGTTATATCGTGGGAACGAATTGTTGTTTCGTAGGAACGAATTGTTAATTCGAGAGAACGAATTGTTATTTCGTGGGAACGAATTGTATATTGAGGGAATTAATTGTTAATTCAAGGGAAAGAATGGCTAAATTGAGGGAACGAATTGTTGTATCGTGGGAACGAATTGTTAATTCGATGGAACAAATTGTTAAATTGAGTGAACGAATTAATTGTTATTTCGTGGGAACAAATTAATAAAACACTGCGGGGCTCCGTACTATAGCGTACTTGTGACAAATGATATGGATTCATACACGATGAATTGTGTATGCGGCGATGAATTGTCATTTCCAAACACATATTCAGAGGTCAGAGAACATTTGTTTTGTTTGAGCCGAAAAAAATCAGCGGCGGGATTTCGTCGAAGTGCAACAACAACAACAATTAGCTTGTCAATTAATTTAATTGTCAATTTACGAAAGGTTTGACATACCAATGCATCTTGCTTCTCGTTTGCCAGGCATCATAATCCCAGTATTATGTTTAAATGTATTCTTAGTTAGCTTTAATTTATCTGCAGGACAATATGGTAGTTTGTATTTCGCAGAAATTATTAGTTACTACTAAGCCGAACGACTCGCCCCATTACAACTCGCCACATGATTTAATACGGCTTTATGTTACGCGTATATTGAAACGTACCATTCAGTGAAACTAGGTTGAACATATGAATTGTAAAATTTGTTTAACCGTAAACCAAGCAGGAGGTTTGTTTTACTACAGTTGGTATTTTACTTATACAGGCGACGAATAATTTTGTCCGAAGTGCCAAATGCTTCTAAAACAAAATGTATATAACGTCGGAAAGTATACTGAATATAGCTTACGAAGTTACTACAATTTAAAATATTTGTGTTGTCGTTGTACCTAGACTCGCTTACGAGAGTCCCCAAGGGCGATAATACACGAATAAACAGGTTCGAATTATCTCGAAAGACGCTTGAAAATATGCATTTCAAATGATCTGAGTACAAATGCCTTAAATGGGCATTGAATATTTTATGGAAAAAAAAAGAAAAACAATTTGCAATGAAATATAGTTTCATTATGCCGTATTTATTTTAACACATCTTTCTCTCTCCCACAGCCATGTCTCTCTCTCTCTCTCTCTCTCTCTCTCTCTCTGTCTCTCTGTTTGTCTGTCTGTCTCTCTCCCTATATGTCTCTCTCTTTCTGTATTTCTCTCTGTCTGTCTGACTCTGTCTGTCTCTCTCCCTATCTGGTCCTCTCTCTCTCTTTCTGTCATTCTCTCTCTATCTTTTTGTCTGTCTGTCTGTATGCTCTCTCTCTGACCTGCAGAATTTCTATAGCCGCCATGCTGCACGTAACTTCGCTGATGTGAGTTTAAAAATACAAGACATAGTCAAGTGATCGGGATAATTGGGGAACACGACTACTAGAACAAAGTATACATTGCAAATGTGCATCTAGTGCACCTGTTGTTGTAGTCCAGGATACAAGAACATCTGACACAGCACTGGGTTAATCAAAAGTAAATGTAAAACTAACACAATTCATACAAAAAATGGGCAAAATGTGTATAACTCTCGAAGTGACAGTCGTGCTCAATGACGACTGAGATTGCGAACATTGGGAATAATATCACTGAAGATTCTTAGCCTTGTTATTTTTTCTTAAAATTATCGTAAATGTACTAATACAGTTTCTATAATGCTTTGGTTTTTGTCAGTATACTGGTATACTCTCAATACTGAGGCTTATCACCAGTGGATCATATTTTTATTCATAAGTACATGTACATACAATCAAATACAATCTATGTTCCCGGTATTTAGCCGGTACCCATTTACAGCTTGGTGGACTGAAGCAGTGTGGATAAAGTGTCTTGCTCAAGGACACATCGCATGCCTCCGGTGAGGCTCGAACCCACAACCGTAAGATCAGCAGTCCGACGCCTCAGACCGCTCGACCACGCGCTCCATTATGCCTAGGCTATTAATGTACTATATATATATGAAAAGGAAATATCTAAATTGTATCACTGGTTCAAATAAGAGAAGTGCGACAATGACACAATTTAATTATAATAGACAAGTTGTAACACCGTGGTAGTTGCGGGAAGTAGCTCTGCAATACTACAAAAGACTACAGTACCGTTTATAGCATACTAACATCATGGTAAAGCTATCAATTGGTAAATTTAGTTACTAATGTCGCCCGTCATAGGTAGTGCCTATTTCATATTAATTTTGTCCATTAATGTATACTGTCCATGTGAAAATTGAATATATAATTGTAATTCGTTTATCTGTCAAAGAACAAAATATCGAAAACAGTAAAGTATTTCATTTAACTGTCACGGAAAAATAAGCGTGGGGACATTCAAGTTACACAATTTTAGTCATGCTATATAACAATCATGCATGTGTAAAAACAAACACATCAAGATACGACTTTCGGTACTGTAGAAAGCATCCTGATGTGCACAGTGTATCTATTATTCCATATCTGTCAAACTGGACTTGACCAATCAGCTTGGAATAGTTGTGGCCTCGCGGATTCAATATACACCTGCCGCATTATTGTTGACATCCGATGGGCAACCGTTTGAGCATAGCTTCACACGTCTGTCACCGATTAGGACAGATAAAAACAATGGATTCAACCAATCAGCATAGAATATGGATGGCTTCGTGGATTTCAGAATACACATGTCCCAAAATCCACTTCCCTTTTTGCCCGCGGTCAAATCATCGGATAAGTTGTTTGCTATGCCAAACTATTAATGACATCCAGCGGCATCTGTTTGAACGTAGCTACACACTCGTGTCACTGATTATGGCAGCTCAAAATAAAGCATTCATTTCAACTCAAAATTGTCAAAACACAAGTACATGTATGCTGAAGTGATACATATCTGCAAATCATTGCAGAATCAATGGACCATTGTGTCGGAGATTATGTCAGTAGTTTGTAAAGAAAATAACAATTTAACATTTAGTTCCTCATTTTTCTGATTCTGGCTCGGCTGTCTGTTTGACCGTGAATTACAACCGACTTCCGCACAGATCGTTATCGCTGACGATTGCAACCAACGTATAAATAATCCATGTATAACTAGGCGAAGGAAAAATAACGATTAAAGTATACATGTATATTAAACGACAAAAACGAAGAAATTATGCAGCAAATAAATGATGTCCATAAATCCAAACGATATTCTGTAAGAAATCTGTATCCACCAATCAGGGAAGCTGTACTACTGCTACGTCATAACGATTATTTTTACAGCGCCACCTTGTTGCAGTATGTCATGTAACAGGAGAGATAAGCGATGACAATTCCTGGCGCAGTATAGGTGGCAGATACGGTGCGATATGAGAAATCTCAATATCATGATTAAAACAAACGAACCGGAAATAGATTATTAGGGTCGCTTTTGTTGTTTTTAGAGCAGTTTGAAGAAAATAAGTGATATTTGGTAATGTGACCTTTAAACACATTAAATTTAAAAAATATTTAAATGTAACTACTTTTTCAACAGTAACAAAAAAGTCACCCTCCTAAAAAACAATTATTTGACAAAATTCTATCAAATATTGATTTTAATGCGAAAAATTGATTTTCCTATGGGAATTTAACGTGGGCATGATTATATTATATAGGGCTAAAAAATAGATTAAATTTTTTTTTATTTGTCGACCGATGCTTCAAAATCTAACTTTTTTGTTTTCTTAGTTAGATCATTTCCAAACTATCTAACCAGGTTTCGTAGTCAATTTCCAATATTTATCGTTTTTTTAGTCCTCCCCATCTCCTTCCTTTACCTTCTTTTCCCATAGGACTAATCATGCTAATTGACAAGAAAATTACATACATGTGCCAGCCTTTCAGTTGTTAAACTGGCCACAAATGTCATAGCCCCAATGTCTCTTGTCACAGCTACATAATTATCATATTGTGTGTCAACGAGTCGTAATGGGAGACAGTGATTGCCAGTTTCAGGTATGTACAGAAGCCCAGCTGTACAGTTGCCTTTCGTGTCTGATCTGACAGAGATTTCCGATGACCTTGGTCTTCATTGTTCTGATGATGATCTCAAGGAGTATAAAGGTAACTAAACATTACCCCCGGCTACCTAACATTACCCCCGGCTACCTGCTACCACAAATGAGACAAGTCATGTGGTTTTGTGCCTATTAATATGTGTGATCTTCCTTGATATTATATGTCTATAATTCCAGCACAACAATATTTACACAATTCCCTAACATTTGATTGGCCCGTAGCAAGTCTCTGTCCAAAATTTATATCCCAGTAAACTCCCACGCCAAACTACTTTCCGTAACCGTGAGGCGCAGTTAAAATAATCCTTAAGAAAACGGAAAATAAACACATTTTCTTGATGAATGTATTTCAAATGCTGGAATTATAAGGAATGAATGGCCTTTTTGTGGAATTTATCGGGGATATAAACTTGTAAATAACAAAAAAAGTTGCCAAGGTTTTCACAGCAAGTACTTAATAGAATTCCTCATTTGCTACAAATATTTTGTCAACTTTCTACGTCATTTACGGAGAATATAGTAAATTTTGTAAATATTTTTCATGAGGATATATCGCACATGTTACTAGGTACAAAATTACATGGAGTGTCACAACTCACAGGTTGAAGTAACGGACCGAGGTCTATAAATACATTATACCTAAAAGCATTAATAAGTGAGAACAAAAAATAAGCTAAAAATAAAACTTTTTTTTTTGAAAAAATAATATTTTCGACAAATTATAAAGTATGATAATTGCACATCAAAAAATTAATACGGAGTATAAATAGTAATGTCTGTTAACCTTTTAAGGAAACACAGTTATCGCCCCTGATATCAGTGTGGAGAAATACGTCTGATATCAAATGTATAATAGTGCCAATCACTACGTGGGTAATGGTGAATTAATGTTTTTTTTGCCAGAAACTGTCTCGGATGATGTCTGATATACAGACCATTTTGTGCCTACTGAGTGGGAATGTACCTTTAAACCCATTAACTTTCTATGCTTCGTGTGTTATAGCACACATAGATGAACTACTGAAGGGCGGTTACCAGCGGGTGGGTGAACTAGTGGCGCCAACCCTGCCAGTAAAATACCCGAGGACCCCTGGTTGCCGCCCACAGCCGGAGGATAACAAGTGCAATGCTTGGTACTTACAGTTTTCACAGTAACCACAGAGCTCCAGATAAGTATTGTATCTAAAGAGTATTATACCCCCAGATTTCAAATTCAATGTGTATTTTACTGTTACAAATGTATTATTGATTTTTTCACTTATTAAATAGGAACACATGATAAAACAAAATAAAACACATTTAAAAATTCACTTATTTGAAAGTTGAAATTTACTTAATTTAGCTGCAAAAAAGTGTTTGCTTTTTGCAGCTCAACTAAGTAAATTTCAACTTTATTACTGTATTTCCACTACTCAATGTGATAATCAATGTGTATTTTCACATTGGTGTGAGTATTTTGTACTCCCACCTTTGATAATCGGTGCGTATTCTGCTAAAATAAGTGCATAGAATATGACAATATTCACCTTATCTGGAGCTCTTCCAACCATATCCACTGGTGCTGCACAAAATGTTTCACGTGAAAATATGTGCCAGATTCCTGACAAATTTCCATTCAGCTACATGCAGATGAGACACAGTTTCTTCTAGTAATCTGGTAAACGGCGGAATAAATTTACGCCGGTTACTAGATGGAAAATGTGTTTATTTGTGCAATAGTTATAAGAAGAGCTGAGTGGCGTCTCATTAGGAAACCGGTGCATTGTTTGATGTGAAACATTTTACGCTGGGGCGTAGTGCAGTATTGAACATTTTGACAGTAACCATTGTCTACTGCAATTATTGTGGTCATACTTGGCTAAATTATACCCCCGGCATACAAAGTCTGTTGAAGGGTATATAGTTTTCGTAATTCCGTCCGTCCGTTTGTCTTACCGTCCACGTTAGTCGATCGGTTGGTTGGTCGGTCGGTGGGTCAGTCCACAGGTGGCAGACTCGGACCTATGACACAAAAAAAAATGCCTATTAAATAAATCCCATTACCCCACCCACTTGTTCTCGTACAGTACCATCTTCTATAATAGAAGATGGTACTGTACGAGACCAAGTGGGTGGGGTAATGGGATTTGTTTTTAATAGGCATTTCTTTGGTGTCATAGGTCCAAGTCTTCCACCTGTGGGTCAGTCGGTCTATTGTGAAAGTTTTTGTAAGAGTAACTCTCAGTTTCTCAAATCACTTATAATTTCTGTTTGCCTTCAGCTAATATCTTTATATTGCACACATGTGCAACAATACTTAGTAATGATACATCCTTCCACATCAATAAAAACTACCCTCGCTACTGATCGTACATCTGTCTGTCTGTCTGTTTATTTATTTGAAAGTTTTGTAAGAGTTTCTCAAATCACCTAATTTCTGTTTGCCTTCAGCTAATTTCTTCATATTGCACACATGCATTACTTAGTAACGATACATCCGTTCATTAATACAATTACCCTCGCTATTGATCATACATCCGTCTGTCCATCTGTCTGTTTATTTATTTGAAAGTTTTTGTAATAGAGTTTCTCAAATAGGGGTCGTAAGTGCATCGACAGACTACATTTTCTGGGGTGAAATCTCCACTATGATATTGTATAACCAATTTTGCAGATAGTTAAAGTCTCTATGGATTGTTATTAACCCTTAGACCGCTATCTTAATTTATTTGTCGTCTGCTGTTTATCTGCACTTTAGAATAATTAACAACTTGCTTTGACAGCACTTGAGAATCATTTCCATTGGAAATAATTCTGAAGTGCTGTCAAACCATGTTTTTTATTGAGAAATAAGCCAACATATAAAAGCAACAGCAGACGACAATTGTTGTGTGTATCCGTCTAAGGGTTAAGGCAAATCAAGAAAACTACCATTTCATATGTCATACACAGCACACAGTCTACTGGACAATAACGACATTTTTATATTTTTCCATCATCAAAATATTACAACCTCAGTATCACATTCTCACAGGTTGAAGTAACGGATAAATTAACCCTTTCACCTCTATGTAACTGGAATGGATTTTGATATGTTCATTTTCCGACCAATCCAATCATCATAAAATAATTTTCAGACTAGTCCATTTGTGATTAGGGGGTGTTTTTGTTCTCAAAAATTACTTGCAAAAAGTGTAGATCCTGATGATACGGCTCGTCACGATCCGGCTCATCTGGATCTACACTTTTTGCAAATACCGCTATGTGGGCATGTGGTGTTAAAAGGGTTAAATATACCTAAAAGCATCAATAAGTGAAAAAAATAAGCTAAACAAATTTCTTTACCCCTAACCTATGATGTGTATAGGAGGGAGTAAAGAATTTCTTTTTCGCTAATTGAAACTTTTCGGTACATTTAATGTATTTTGACCTCGGTCCATTACTTCAACCTGTGCACATTGCCCCTCCAGGTTCCACAAGTGCGACATACAGGGGGCGCCTGAAGGGAAATTGAAGGGGAAACAACTTGGTATCAAGGACACCATGTCTATTGCCGGAGTACCGCTGATGAACGGCACTCCGCTGCTCAGTGGGTTTGTCCCCGATATCGACGCCACCGTCATCACCCGTATACTGGATGCAGGTATTTTGTTTCTATGAATTGGTTTACTGGCTGTTCCACATTTTGCTGCCGACAAACTTTTGGCCATTAAGCACATTAAATCTAATAAATATTTTATTGTAAGTGCTTTTTCATCAGCAACAACAAGCACCTTCCCCAAAACATTTTATTTGATGAAATTCCACCGTATATTGATTTTATTGCGAAAAAAACTATTTTCTTATGGGAATTTAACATGGGTGCTAAAAATAGATATTTTTTTTAAATTCTTTTTATTTGTGGACCGATTTTCCAAATATAACTTGTTTTCTTATTTACATAATTTCCTAACTATCTCGCCAGGTTTCGGAGTTAATTTCCAAAATTTAAAAAAAAATTCGACCCTCCTGGTCACCTGCTGTTGCCCCATGTTAAATTCCCATAAGGAAAATTATTTTTTTCGCAATAAAATCAATATTTGATGGAATTTCATCAAATAATATTTTTTGGGGAAGTTGACTTTTTAGCTCGACTATTCGAAGAATAAGTAGAGCTTATGTTGTCACGTCGGCGTCACCGTCACACCTTGGTTAAGGTTTTTAGTCAACCTTGTATATGGAATACTACTGGCCCTACACCCACCATACTTGGACAACTTCATCTCCTAGTGATGTACATCAATAACCCCTGATCTATATTTGACCTTGACCTACATTTCCTCTTGAATTACTTGGTTAATTCCCCTTGGTTAAGGTTTTTAGTCAACCTTGGTTAAGGTTTTTAGTCAAGCTTGTATATGCAATACTACTGGCCCTACACCCACCATACTTGGACAACTTCATCTCCTAGTGATGCACATCAATAACCCCTCATCTATATTTGACCTTGACCTACATTTCCTCTTGAATTACTTACTTAATTCCCCTTGGTTAAGGTTTTTAGTCAACCTTGGTTAATTTTTTTTTTTCAAGCTTGTACATTGAATACTTTTGTGCATCCAGACACCATACTTCGACAACCTTTTCTCATAGGTATGCACATCAATAAACCCCTGCATCAATACTGATCTATATTGACCATTCACCTACATTTCCTCTTCAATTACTTACTTAATTCTTTTGGTTAAGGTTTTTACTCAACCTTCTATATGGAATACTACTGGCCCTACACCCACCATACTTGGACAACTTCATCTCCTAGTGGTGTACATCAACAACCCCTGATCTATATTTGACCTTGACCTACATTTCCTTTTGAATTACTTACTTAATTGCCCTTGGTTAATGTTTTAGTCAAGCTTGTAGATTGAATACTCCTGGCCCTACACCAACCATACCTGGACAACTTCATCTCCTAGTGATGTACATCAACAACCCCTGACCTATATTTGACCCTGACCTATATTTGACCTTGACCTACATTTAACCTTGAATTACTTAGTTAATTCCCCTGGTTAAGGTTTTTACTTGACCTTGGTTAAGCTTTTTACTCAAGCTTGTACATGGAATACTATTGTGCATACAGACACCATACTTGGACAACCTTTTCTCATAGTGTTGTACATCAATAACCCCTCTATATTTGACCTTGACCTACATTTCCCCTTGAATTACTTACTTAATTCTCTTTGGTTAAGGTTTTTAGTCAAGCTTGTAGATGGAATACTCATGGCCCTACACCAACCATACTTGGACAACTTCATCTCCTAGTAATGTACATCAACAACCCCTGACCTATATTTGACCTTGACCTACATTTAACCTTAAATTACTTACTTAATTCCCCTTGGTTAAGGTTTTTACTCAACCTTGGTTAAGGTTTTTATTCAAGATTGTAGATGGAATACTATGTTGCATACAGACACCATACTTGGATAACTTTTTCTCATAGGGATGTACATCAATAACCCCTGACCTTTATTTTACCTTCACCTACATTTAACCTTGAATTACTTGGTTAATCTTTATAGTCAAGCTTGTATATGGAATACTTCTGGGACTACATCAACCATACTTGGACAAACTTCATCGTCCTAGTGATGTTACATCAATAATCCCTGACCTATATTTTACCTGACCTACTTTTATCCTTGGATTACTTAGTTATCTCCCCTTGGTTACGGTTTTTAGTCAAGCTTGTATATGGAATACTCCAGGGCCTACAGCAACCATACTTGGAAAACTTTATCTCCTAGTGATGTACATCAATAACCCCTGACCTATATCTGACATTGACCTACATTTAACCTTGAATTGCTTACTTAATTTCCCTTGGTTAATGTTTTTAGTCAACCTTGGTTAAGGTTTTTATGCAGACCGCAGCCACCTTCTTTGTCAAGCTATGTGTACATCGACAACCCTTATAGTCGAGCTATGCTGTTCTCCTACAGCTCTTGTTTGTTATTGATGAAAATGTACTTAAGTTTAAATATGTTTTGGATTTAATATGTTAAATAGCAAAAAGTTCGTCGGCAGCAAAACGTGGAACAGACAGTAGGTGGGTGGACGGTGACTGGGAATTAGACAAGAAGTTGCCACAGATGTGGGATTCGACAGCCAGCGAATTGTTTTTGTATCAGGAATGTCAGTATAGATGGCATGGCAGCATAGATGGCAGAAGGAGTCTATGGGAATTAGACATCAAAATGGCCCCCAATGTTTAAATTAGACAGTCACTTAATTATGATATATACACGCAAGTGGAAAATGGTAGCATTAGGACAGAACGCAAATGAGAGACACAAATTCATAAATATCTTCATACAAACCTTTGATCGTAAGAAGTTAGAGAAACGGCCTCAGGTGTTGTGCTATAGTACCAGTGTATAGCATAGTACTATAGTACGGCACCGGGTGGGTTAACCGTTTCACCCCTAATTAACGGGAATGGATTTTGATATGATAATTTTTCAGCCAATCCAATCATCACAAAATAATTTTCAGACTTGTCCATTTATGATAAGGGGGTGTTTTTCATTCCCAAAAACATGAAAATTAAAGGTACATGCCCACGCAGCAGGTTACACTGTACTACTACTTTTCATTTTCTTTCATGCCTTATATGAGCCATTTGTCTACCCACTAACAAGTTATTTTTAATTACGGCGCGTGTTAATTGGTGTTAAATCGCATTTTATATGCCGCGACCAGAAAGGGATTTTCTGACCTCGTGCTATTTTTACCAACACGCGTCACATGACACGGTCAATCTTATCACATCTTTGACATGCGCAGTGAAGTATCGGAAGTTGAGAAGAAAAATCTCTGTTCGAGTCCAAATCTAAATCTCCACTTAACTCTTTCCATTTGGTGATCTGGTCGCCAATATTAACCACTCTCTCTCTCTCTGTACTGCCTGTCCCTCAGACATTTCGCCTTTTTTTTGGCCGACGCCGTTTCATACAATTTCCGTTCTGGACGTGTCGACATGTTGATATTCTTGTTTACATATTGGGAAGCCTACTGGCGCATAGTATACTGCGCATGCGCACCGCAAGCCGTGATGTGCAAGTCGTCGTCCCCGCACATTATCAAAATAGACTGTTACCGCCGCGCGTCGCTAACAGTAAATTGATAATTAATAAATGATTATATTTGTATAGCGGGCACTCGTAATTTTTAGAACTGGTGGAATAGTGACATAATTATACACTTATTTAATTCCTATAAAGAACATTTTGTGCCTACTACGTGGGCATGTACCTTTAAGTTAAAAAAGTGCAATTCCTGATGAGACGGCTTGTTACGAGCCGGCTCATCTGGATCTGCACTGTTTGCATAAACCGCTATAGTGGGTTTTCGGGTTCGAAGGGTTGTTTTAATGGACACTTTTGTTGATTCTCAACTACATGTATAGTTGCCGCTTTTTCCGTTGTTGTCGTTGTTGTCCACGTGGTCGTCGTCCGAAATGTCAGAAAAGCTTTGTCATCATGGTATAACTTTAATATTACTTGACAGATTGCTTCAATATTTGGACACTTGATACATGTGAGCGTTTGGAACACACTCATGCTGCCAGTAACATGACCTTGACCTTTTTTATCTTCACATTTTGTCAAAAAGTTTGTACAAGTTTCTTCATCATCGTACAACATTAATATTACTAGATGGATTGCTTCAATATTTGGACATTTGATACATGTAAGCATTTGGAATACACTCATGCCGCCATTAACATGACCTTGACCTCTTTGACCTTCAGATGGTTGTGCAAACACATAGCCATTTTTTATGGCAAAAAGTTTCTTCAACCTTGACCTTTTTCGTGTTTTAAGCATGCACTTCTCTGGTGGTTTTTGTGATGCTTACTTTAGCACATACCCATGATCATGTTACAGTTGAATGCCTTGGCATGCGCGACACCGGCTAAATTCTTGTTTTATGTCACAGGTCCGAGACTTCCACGTGTCGTTCTGTGTTTCAGGGGGCAGGATTCTCGGCAAGACAAACACGGAGCACCTGAGTTTCGGGGGAACAAGTTTCTCCAACTGTAACGGCCCCGTGTTGAATCCACACAACCAGGAGCGGTCATGTGGTGGATCGAGCGGCGGAAACGCTACGGCGGTATGTTCATTAAATTTTTCCTGGTCTGTCAGATGAGACTTTGAACTGTTGTCCCGTCTCTATATGACCTTAGCTGTTGCTGGCACGCTAAACCCATTCACTTTCACTTTTTAGCTTGACTATTCGAAGAATAGTTAGAGCTTATGTAGTCACCCCGGCGTCGGCGTCACTGTCACGCCTTGGTTAAGGTTTTTAGTCAAGCTTGTATATGGAATACTACTGGCCCTACACCCACCATACTTGGACAACTTCATCTCCTAGTGATGTACATCATTAACCCCTGATCTATAGTTGACCTTGACCTAGATTTAACCTTGAATTACTTAGTTAATTTCCATTGGTTAAGGTTTTTAGTCAACCTTGGTTAAGGTTTTTAGTCAAACATGTACATGGAATACTATTGTGCATACAGACACCATACTTGGACAACCTTTTCTCATAGGGATGTACATCAATAACCCCTGATCTATATTTGACCTTGACCTACATTTCCTCTTGAATTACTTAGTTAATTCCCCTTGTTTAAGGTTTTTAGTCAAGCTTGTAGATGGAATACTCCTGGCCCTACACCAACCATAATTGGACAACTTCATCTCCTAGTGATGTACATCAACAACCCCTGACCTATATTTGACCTTGACCTACATTTAACCTTTAATTACTTAGTTAATTCCCCTTGGTTAAGGTTTTTAGTCAACCTTGGTTAAGGTTTTTAGTCAAGCTTGTACATGCAATACTATTGTGCATACAGACACCATACTTGGACAACCTTTTCTCATAGGGATGTACATCAATAACCCCTGATCTATATTTGACCTTGACCTACATTTCCTATTGAATTACTTAGTTAATTCCCCTTGGTTAAGGTTTTTAGTCAAGCTTGTAGATGGAATACTCCTGGCCCTACACCAACCATACTTGGACAACTTCATCTCCTAATGATGTACATCAATAACCCTTGACATATATTTGACATTGACCTACATTTAACCTTGAATTACTTACTTAATTCCCCTTGGTTAAGGTTTTTAGTCAACCTTGGTTAAGGTTTTTAGTCAAGCTTGTACATTGAATACTATTGTGCATACAGACACCATCCTTGGACAACCTTTTCTCATAGGGATGTACATCAATAACCCCTGATCTATATTTGACCTTGACCTACATTTCCTCTTGGATTACTTAGTTAATTGCCCTTGGTTAAGGTTTTTAGTGAAGCTTGTAGATGGAGGAAAACTTCATCTCCTAGTGATGTACATCAACAACCCTGACCTATATTTGACCTTGACCTACATTTAGCCTTTAAGTACTTAGTTAATTCCCCTTGGTTAAGGGTTTTAGTCAAGCTTGTAGATGGAATACTATTGTGCATATAGACACCATACTTGGACAACCTTTTCTCATAGGGATGTACATCAATAACCCCTGATCTATATTTGACCTTGACCTACATTTCCTATTGAATTACATGTACTTAGTTAATTCCCCTTGGTTAAGGTTTTTAGTCAAGCTTGTAGATGGAATACTCCTGGCCCTACACCAACCATACTTGGACAACTTCATCTCCTAGTGATGTACATCAACAACCCCTGACCTATATTTGACCTTGACCTACATTTAACCTTTAAGTACTTGTAGATGGAATACTATTGTGCATACAGACACCATACCTGGATAACTTTTTCTCATACTGATGTACATCAATAACCCCTGACCTATATTTTACCTTCACCTACATTTAACCTTGAATTACTTAGTTATTTCCCCTTGGTTAAGGTTTGTACTCAAACTTGGTTAAGGTTTATAGTCAAGCTTGTATATACAATACTCCTGGGCCTACAGCAACCATAAGTGGACAACTTCATTTCCTAGTGATGCACATCAATAATCCCTGACCTATATTTGACCTTGACCTACTTTTACCCTTGGATTACTTAGTTATTTCCCCTTGGTTAAGGTTTTTAGTCAAGCTTGTATATGGAATACTCCTGGGCCTACAGCAACCATACTTGGAAAACTTCATCTCCTAGTGATGTACATCAATAACCCCTGACCTATATCTGACATTGACCTACATTTAACCTTGAATTACTTACTTAATTTCCCTTGGTTAAGGTTTTTATGCAGACCGCAGCCACCTTCTTTGTCAAGCTATGTGTACATCAACAACCCTCGTAGTCGAGCTATTCTGTTCTCCTACAGCTCTTGTTTGTTAAATCTTTCACCACCATGCATCTTCAAAGGGCACATGAAAATCAACAAGGAATGCATGCACTTTCTTGCATGCATACCTTGTTGATTTTTATGTGCACTTAAGCAAAAATTGGGGTGTCCATAGTCTCCACCCTGTCTGTCCGAGATTTTCCAAAATTAGTGTTAAATGTTTTTACAGGTGCTTCCATCCGCGTTGCTTATTTCTTGTTTTAAACTATTCCATTTACCAGGTAATATAATAATCAAAAGCATGGTATTGTGTTAAAGGACATAGTTATTATCATTGGTTTCAAAGATAATTGCAATATATATTTGATGAAAATAATCTATAGCACGCTGTGCTCAAATATATATAGAACATATTACACCATCGTTCATTGATTGTCCGTCATATACTATTGGAATGAATGGCCTTTTTGTGGAATTTATCGGGGTATAAACTCCCGCGACTTTTCCAAGTTTATATCCCCGATAAATTCCACAAAAAGGCCATTCATTCCTTATAATTCCAGCATTTGAAATAAATTCATCAAGAAAATGTGTTTTTTTGACAGACGGCAGCCATTTGTTTACACTGACAGCACTGACAGCGCACCTGTAGAAAGTAGTTTGATGTGGGAGTTTACTGAGATATAAATTTTGGACAGAGACTTGCTACGGGCCAATCAAATGTTAGGGAATTGTGTAAATATTTTTGTGCTGGAATTATTAGTACGTAAGTCTCAAATACTTTTTTGCGCCTACCGCGTCAACAATGTCAAAATGTTTGTACAAGTTTATTCAATATGGTATAACTTTAATGTGCCTTTACGGATTGCTTCAATATTTGGACACTTGATACATGTGAGCATATGGAACGCACTCATACCTTCATTAACATGACCTTGACCTTTTTTACCTTCACATTTTTGCAGAAACATATAACCATCTTTTTTGCGTTAAAAAGTGTGTACAAGTTTCTTTATCGTCATATTACTTTTAATAATATTACTTGATGGATTGCTTTAATATTTGGAAACTTGATACATGTAAGCATTTGGAACAAATTCATGGTGCCATTAACATGACCTTGACCTTTTTCGTGTCCATGATCATGTTACGGCAGACACGACACCGCTTCCGTGGCGGAATTCTTGTTGATTGATCCAGACTGTGCACAGCCCAGCTTCCACCAGTCAAACTTAACCTGAGCATAGGACAAGAGGACATGCTCTGTAGCCTATTTCACCAACATTGCAAAGTATACTTTGAGGGAGAAATTTTCAATTTAAGGATAAATTTATTAATTTTTAGCCAGGTTTTTTGAAAAAAAATCCAGGCTATTGGATTGGCGGGCGGCGGGCGGGCGGGCGGCGGGCGGCAGGCGGCGTCCGCAATCAATGTTAAGTTTGAGTCCATTTCTTTGTTACTGTACCACCTAGGACCACCAAACTTTCACAGCTTCATAATTTTTTTTAACTTCACCCATTTTTTCCGCGCAGTCGACTTAGCCATTTTCAATGTTAAGTTTTCGCGTTTACAATGTTAAGTTTTCGTGTTTAAGTCCATTTCTTTGCTACTGTACCACCTAGGACCACCAAACTTTCACAGCTTCATAACCAAGGGGTGCCTACCACATACAACTATCCAACATGTGACCATTTTTTTACCTACTTTTTAACGTACGTCTGGTTAAATTTTTTGCTTAAAACTTTTTCGTTATACTATATCTCTGCAACTGCTTCGCCCATTACCTTGAAACTTCACATGGGTGTTTATCATCGTCCATATTTTCATTCTAACCCCCAACCGTGCGGCCCCTGTTCGCAATGTCAAGGTCAAATTACTTTGAATTTATTTGTTAATGTTTTTTCGTGTACTATATCTCTGCAACTGCTTCACCCATTACCTTGATACTTCACATGGGTGTTTATCATCATTGTCGCACCCGCTTGCGGAAAGCGCGATATCGTCGGCATTTTGGCATACGTCCGTCCGTACGTCCGTGTGTCCGTGTGTTTTTCCATCTACTATATCTATTTTTTTAGTGTCCATGCCTCGCCCCAAGGCACGACATGCAGGCCACGGCCATCTAGTCTACAAAAAGTGGGTATAATTATGTTATCCAAGTGTCCATGCTTGGAAAAAACCTGGCCTTCGTGGCTTTGCCTCGTTTCTTGTTATTATACTGAATTTATTTTACATTATCACAGCCATTATGGCTGTGATAATGTAATAAATTCAGTATAATAATTCTGCATAGTTTTAATCATTAGCCAGGTTTTTTGAAAAAAAATCCAGGCTATTGGATTGGCGAAAGCTGGGCGGAGGGCGGGCGGGTCTGCGGGCGGGTGGCGGACGGGCGGCGGGCGGCAGGCGGCGTCCACAATCAATGTTAAGTTTTCGTGTTTGAGTCCATTTCTTTGTTACTGTACCACCTAGGACCACCAAACTTTCACAGCTTCATAATCAAGGGGTGCCCACCACATATTACTATCCAACATGTTACTTTCTTTTTAACTTGACCCATTTTTTCCGCGCAATCGACTTGGCCATTTTCAATGTTAAGTTTTCGCGTTTTCAATGTTTAGTTTTCGTGTTAAGTCCATTTCTTTGGTACTGTACCACATAGGACCACCAAACTTTCACAGCTTCATAATCAAGGGGTGCCCACCACATATCACTATCCAACATGTTACTTTTTAGCCAGGTTTTTTGAAAAAAAATCCAGGCTATTGGATTGGCGAAAGCCGGGCGGGCGGGCGGGAGGGTGGCGGGCGGGTTGGGCGGGCGGCGGGCGGCGGGCGGCGGCGTCCACAATCAATGTTAAGTTTTTGTGTTTGAGTCCAATTCTTTGTTACTGTACCACTAGGAGCCACCAACTTTCACTCAGCTTCATAATCAAGGGGGGTGCCCACCACATATCACTACCAAACACGTTACTTTTTTTAACTCACCCATTTTTTCCGCGCAAATCGACTTGGCCATTTTTCAATGTTAAGTTTTCGCGTTTTCAATGTTTAGTTTTCGTGTTTTAAGTCCATTTCTTTGGTACTGACCACATAGGACCACCAAACTTTCACAGCTTCATAATCAAGGGGGTGCCCACCCCCACATATCACTATCCCAACATGTTACTTTTTAGCAGGTTTTTTGAAAAAAAATCCAGGCTATTGGATTGGCGAAAGCCGGGCGGCGGCGGGCGGGAGGTGGGGCGGGCGGGTGGGCTGGCGGGCGGGCGCGGGCGGCGCTCCACAATCAATGTTAGTTTTATTTTTGTGTTTGAGTCCATTTCTTTGTTACTGTTACTGTCACCTAGACCACAAACTTTCACAGCTTCATAATCAAGGGGTGCCCACCACATATCACTATCCAACATGTTACTTTTTTTAACTTCACCCATTTTTTCCGCGCAGTCGACTTAGCCATTTTCAATGTTAAGTTTCGCGTTTACAATGTTAAGTTTTCGTGTTTAAGTCCATTTCTTTGGTACTGTTCCACCTAGGACCACCAAACTTTCACAGCTTCATAACCAAGGGGTGCCTACCACATACAACTATCCAACATGTGACCATTTTTTTACCTTCACCTATTATTTCTACGTAATTGACTTAGCCATTTTCAACGTTAACTTTTTAACGTACGTCTGGTTAGAGTTTTTTGGTTAAAACTTTTTCGTTATACTATATCTCTGCAAGTGCTTCGCCCATTACCTTGAAACTTCACATGGGTGTTTATCATCATCCATATTTTCATTCTAACCCCCAACCGTGCGGCCCCTGTGCCCAATGTCAAGGTCAATTACTTTGAATTTTTTTGTTAAAGTTTTTTTCGTGTACTATATCTCTGCAACTGCTTCACCCAATACCTTGATACTTCACATGGGTGTTTATCATCATTGTTGCACCTGCTTGCGGAAAGCGCGATCCTGTGCCCAATGTCAAGGTCAAATTACTTTGAATTTTTTTGTTAAAGTTTTTTCGTGTACTATATCTCTGCAACTGCTTCACCCAATACCTTGATACTTCACATGGGTGTTTGTCATCATTGTCGCACCTGCTTGCGGAAAGCGCGATCCTGTGCCCAATGTCAAGGTCAAATTACTTTGATTTTTTTTAAAGTTTTTTTGTGTACTATATCTCTGCAACTGCTTCACCCAATACCTTGATACTTCACATGGGTGTTTATCATCATTGTTGCACCTGCTTGCGGAGAAAGCGTGATCCTGTGCCCAATGTCAAGGTAATCAAATTACTTTTTGAATGTTTGTGTTAAATTTTTTCGTGTACTATATCTCTGCAACTGCTTCACCCAATACCTTGATACTTCACATTGGTGTTTATCATCATTGTCGCACCTGCTTGCGGAAAGCGCGATCCTGTGCCCTATGTCAAGTTCAAATTACTTTGAATTTTTTTTTTTTTTGTTAAAGTTTTTTCGTGTACTATATCTCTGCAACTGCTTCACCCAATACCTTGATACTTCTCATGGGTGTTTATCATCATTGTCACACCTGCTTGCGGAAAGCGCGATATCGTCGTCATTTTGGCATACGTTCGTCCGTGTGTCTGGTTAAAGTTTTTTGGTTAAAGTTTTTCCATCTACTATATCTATTTTTAGCTCACCTGAGCGAAGCTCATGTGAGCTATTGTTACCGCAATGTGTCCGTCGTCCGTCGTCCGTGAACATTTTCAAACGTCTTCTCCTCGGTAACCATTGGGCCTATGGTCACCAAACTTCATGGTCATGGTCCTTAGGTAGGGGGATTACAAAATTGTTTTAAAATGACGTCATTACGTAATCCAGATGGCGCCGTCTAAAAATAGCACAAATTCTTAAAAAAATTAAAACTTCTTCTCAAGAACCGCCAACCAGATTTCGACAAACTTGATAGGAATGATCGATGTACATTGCTCTTTCAAAGTTGTTAAAATGGTGACCCTGGGGTTAAAAATGGGCGTGGCCCGTGGGGTCAAATTGGGTCAAATTTTATTTTTGACTGAATATCGTCATTTCATATATCAAATTGAAGGTATCAATGAGGCGATCACTCTGGTGCATTTTTTGTCGTAAATCGGATTGTTATGTCATCCAAGATGGCCGCCGAAAGGTCAAAAGGTCCGTTCTTTTATTAGAGATTTCAAAATTCTTCTTCACATGAACCGCTTGGCCCATGGTAGCCAAACTTAAAAGTTATGGTCCATGGGTGAAGCCTTTTCAGATTTGTTAAAATGGAGGTCATCGCTAATCCAAGATGGCCACCGTCTAAAAATAGCATAAATTCTTAAAAATCTTTATTCTCATGAACCGCTAGCCGGATTTCGACGAAAACTTGGTAGGAATGATCGATGTACATTGCTCTTTGAAAATTGTTAAAATGGTGACCCCGGGAGGGGTCAAAAATGGGCGTGGCCCGTGGGGTCAAATTGGGGCAAATTTTATTTTATTTTTGACTGAATATGGTCATGTCATATATCTAAAGTGAAGGTATCAATGAGGCGATCACTCTGGTGCAATATTTGTCGGAATCGGATGATTATGTCATCCATAGATGGCCACCAAAAGGTCCATTTATTCAAGATTTTTAATCGTCTTTTTCTCAGGAACCACATGGCCGATGCTGGTGAAGCATTTTCAGATTTTGTAAAATGAGAGTCATCGCTTAATCCAAGATGACCGCCATCTAAAAATAGCACAATTTTTTATTTTTAAAACACATGAACTCAATGTCACATTCTCCTCTGGTGTTCATGGAGTCAGGTGAGCGAATTAGGGCCATCATGGCCCTCTTGTTTTAGTGTCCATGCCTCGCCCCAAGGCGCGACATGCAGGCCACGGCCATCTAGTCTACAAAAAGTGGGTATAATTATGTTATCCAAGTGTCTATGCTTGGAAAAAACCTGGCCTTCGTGGCTTTGCCTCGTTTCTTGTTAAATATATGCAGTAGTTAGTTCTATATGAAATAATGCATTTCAGGAAAAATAAATGATTACTCCCTCAAAGTATACTTTCGTAGATAAGTATGCTTTGCAATTTTGATGAAATCGGCTACAGAAACGCTTAAAATCCTGTACAATCGTTTCATCAAGGTGCATGATCATGTGGTTACAACAACAACAGTGGGTGGCAGGTGGGAGCACGCGATGGGTAATTTAACGATCGGGGTTCATCCTTACCGTAATCCCGACTGGAGACCTGGTTTGGCCCTCCCATACGTCTTTGGCATTTTGTATGTGACAGTTGAATCTGGTTATACCCCTTATAAGAGTAATCCTACCGGTATTACTTTTAAATAGGTGAAGGGGCCAAGTGACTTTAGTGCAGTACCTGGCACCAGGTCAGGTTATTCTAATTTCAGGGCTGAATATGTTGTATCTCGATGTAAATATTCCGTTCTGATTTTGGGATTTTTCCCCCAATGCAGCAGGTTAAAACGGGATCGAACCTGTTTGCCCGGCCTTACATGACCTTAGCTGTTGATAGGCCGTTAAACACCAATAGACAAACAAACAACAACAACAACAACAATGGCTGAAAGTAATTATTATTTGATATTTTCCTTAATATGCTTTGTTGTTTTTGCAAAGAATCGATTTCTGTGTCACACGGAAATCGATTCTTTGCAAAAACGACATAAGTTTTGGCCAAAGTACAGAGACCACCAAATGCAGCTGAATAAGATGCGCTTGATGCGCCAGATTTCATCAAAATCCGTTACATAATAAGGACAAAATAAAAGAATATGTTCATTGAATCGGTGGGCTGCTGGAAGTTTCAGTACTTGGTGTTGTTGTTGTAACCACGTGATCATACACCTTGTTCATGATACAGCTAGGATGGATTGTGGTCTAGAGATCTTTGTGGGTTCAAAGTTTACCGTAGGCATTAAAAATTCTTTCATAGTATTTCCATCCCTGTGGTTCTTTGGATGAGACTTTAAAACGATGTCCTGTCTTTATATGACCGTAATAGTTGTTCAGGGCTCCAGATAAGGAATTATTAATTGAGTATTGTCACTCCATCATTTCTGAAGCAATAGGTATTTCAAAATTTTAATTGGGTAAAATAAAATCACACTACTGTTTACACATCAACAGACAGCAATTATTGAATAGTTTGCTTCGAAATGAAAACATGTCTTAGCATTTCCTTGGAGACAATTCTAATGAAATACCAAGATGTGTTTTCATGTAAGATAAGAAAAATATGCTATATTTGTGGTCTGTTTATTGTTTTCTGCAGCATGATAAAGGTACCACAATTTTATTTTTGCTTTTTGATACTCGCTACTTCTGATTTCAATTGGCTTTTTGCCAATTTTAATTGGTTATTTAAGCAAATACGCAGCTTATCTGAAGCTCTGGTTGTTGCCGAGACGTAAAACCCGCTCACTTTTCACTTTCATAATCCAGCTGGTGAACCAGGAGATAGACATGGCAGTGGGCGGGGACCAGGGTGGATCTATCCGGATACCCGCCACCTGGTGTGGGGTGGTGGGCATGAAGCCCACGTGGGGCCTGGTGCCATACACCGGGGCGTTTCCCATCGAGATCACCGTGGATCACCTCGGACCGATGGCCAATACTGTGGCGGATTGTGCACTACTCCTCGAGGTAAATATGGTGACACCTATGCTTTAAGCATGTTAAAATGCAAGGGAAACATGTTTGTATGCCCCCTTTGCGATGTATGTGTCTGTGACTGGAGAAATGGGGCTTATCGGTTTTGCGACGAGTGTAGATCCAGACCAGCCTGTGCATTCACACAGTCTGGACAGGATCTACACTGTTCGCCATTCCATCAATGAATCACCCGTCATGCTTCTAATATAGGAATGAATGGCCTTTTTGTGGAATTTATCGGGGTATAAACTTGGAAAAGTCGCGGGAATACTGGACGAGGCCTTCCTGCCTTTGTCCAGTATTCCCGCGACTTTTCCAAGTTGATATCCCCGATAAATTCAACAAAAAGGCCATTCATTCCTTATAATTCCAGCATTTGAAATAAATTCATCAAGAAAATGTGTTTATTTTCCGTTTTCTTAAGAATTATTTTAACTACGCCTCAGGGTTATGGAAAGTAGTTTGACGTGGGAGTTTAAGTGGATATAAATTTTGGACAGAGACTTGCTACGGACCAATCAAATGTTAGGGAATTGTGTAAATATTTTTGTGCTGGAATTATCAAGCAATAATTCCAACACAAAAATATTTACACAATTCCCTAACATTTGATTGGTCCGTATCAACTCCCACGCCGAACTACTTCCCGTAACCGTGAGGCGCAGTTAAAATAATTCTTAAGAAAATGGAAAATAAACACATTTTCTTGATGAATTTATTTCAAATGCTGGAATTATAAGGAATGAATGGCATTTTTGTGGAATTTATCGGGGATATAAACTTGGAAAAGTCGCGGGAATATTGGACGAGGCCTTCCGGCCTTCGTCCAGTATTCCCGCGACTTTTCCAAGTTTATACCCCGATAAATTCCACAAAAAAGGTCATTCATTCCTATAATAACCAATAGGATAAAAATAAACAATTGGCGATAAAAAATTACAATTTTCGAAAAAAAAAAAAGTGGCTTTTCCAAGTTTATACCCCGATAAATTCCACAAAAAGGCCATTCATTCCTATAATATCAGGGTACAGGAGTAGGCTATTTGATCCGCAGCTAAACTGGCGACTGATCTCATAAGTCACATTTCTGCAGTCACAGCCACAGTTTAGAGACAAACTTGATTGCAGGTGATAGCTGGGTATGATGGGGGCAGGGACCCACGACAGCCCCGGGACATTGTTGTGCCCGAATACACAAAGAAGGTAATGTACATAGTCGATCTTACATGATTGATAATTTAATATGATACTTATTAAACAAGTTTACTGATTTCATAAGAAACCAGACTATGCTGAGTTTCTTTATACAAAATTGGTCAGTAATAAATGTAATAAAGTGTAATAAATATAATATTTCATCACCACACATGTTATATATTATATTTATTGCATAAGCACATCATCATACATTGAACCTGTCCTGATCACCTTACATGCTTTCTCTAGTGGTCTCAAATGCAGATTTATTGCACTAGTATATTGTGCTTATTAACCCATTGAAATCTGTGGATACAACACTTTTTTATTGAAAAAGTCTGATTATTTTCTTTATTTCTCCATAAAAGTATATGTTGTTACCACTCATTTGAACCATCTCGTCGAGGCGGTTCAAATGAATGGTAACGACATATACTTTCGAACAAATTTTCATACCACTGTCATTGTATTCAGCCTATAATGGGTTAATACACTGTGTATCGCACATTGAATGCTCATTTTATGTTGAGGA
>CM055266.1:86078713-86098730 GCA_029237695.1 Conchocele bisecta
ATTATTATTCATGTTTTGTAACTGGCTTCAAATCGCCTGTAAGTCGCCATCTTGGATAGCCGTGAAGTCAGAGTGCGGGGCCGTGTACAGGTTAGAGGATATCAAATGGTGCGAAATCGCCCAGGGTGTATGCAAAAATAGTCCGGTATAAAAAAAACAGTGCGGTTGTTTTGAGGTTACAGACACCGTTTGCTTGCACATCTTGATCCATTGCTACCCAGTTTCACTGGAGGAACATTTTGGGGTGATTTTAACACCAGTTTTCAGCATATTTTCAGCATTTAAAAGAAAACACTGAACCTGTTGGACACGTGATGTAAACACAGTTTCCGTGGCCAAAAAATGTAAACAATATTGGGGATATGACAAGGTTTGATTTTTCTTTCTTAGGAGTAAGTGAACCTATTGTTTAGTTGATTCAGAACCATACAGACTGGCTGCAGGTCATGTATAAGTTGGTCCCACAGCATACACGAATAGTAAAGAAAGTAGGAGAGACTGGCCTTCTTGGATGGCATTCGGTTCAATTATATAGATAATATTTGGTGGTGTCTAACCTATAAGGTGAGCCTAGGCCCTATGTGAGATATGTTTTTTGTAGAATTTGAAGTTGGAAGTTTATGTTTCTTGTAGCTATGTGTCTGGGAATATAATTTAAAGTTACTGCGACAAGAGCAATCGAGCGAACTCCGCGATGCAACACACTTGTTCTTTTCGCATCGCAGACGGACAGTTATCGGCTTTAAAATCTTCTACAATCTTGATTTCTTAGCTTTATTTGTCAAATATAATAACCCAGTGTATGTAAATTACCTGTAGGTGATTGGGCTTGGAATGTGACAGTAAAATACACCAAAACAGTCATTATAGTGTATGTTTCTTCTCTTTTTCATTGACATTGTCTTCCTGATGGACAATTAAGGAGTTCAGAAAGTGGCACGACATCGCGACACTGTTCCAAAATTTGGCATTTCAAAATTAGGCTTAAGTGTATTGTTTTCGCATATCGGTATAGTACCAATACACTAGTACTCAGAAAACATTGTTTTTCCTTTCCTCCTGTGTCATAAAGCAAATTTATTGACTGACCGTTCCAAGCCAGTACCCTTTTGTCTGTCGACCATTCCAGAGTGGCATACATGTTGGTATAGTTTGAGTAATGAGTCTTTATATGTAGAATGGTTAGCTATAACACAATTTAGGGTAATGTTATGTGTTTTTATGGATTTTGTGATTTTAATTTATTATCTATTAAAATTCTCCATAGTTCTGTAGTAGCTCAATTTAAGGCAGAATGTGGACAGTCACATGGTGGAGTTACACAGCTGCTGTATGACAACCATTTCAGGTATTTGCTCCAAACTTGGTAATGTTTCAAGGAATAGAACCTAGTTTTGAATAGTGAATATTGTAGAATGATTTGTAGTGAGACTGGTACACTTATAGGTTAGTGGATAACAAATGGTGCGAAATCGCCCAGTGTGTATGCAAAAATAGTCCGGTATAAAAAAATAGTGCGGGTGTTTTGAGGTCACAGACACATTTGCTTGCAAATCTTGATACATTACTTCCCTGTTGGTCACGTGATGTAAACAGAGTTTCCGTGGCCAAAAAATGTAAACAATATTGGGGATATGACACGGTTGGATTTTTCTTTCTTATGAGTAAGTGAACCTATTGTTTAGTTCATGCAGAACCAGTACAGACTGGCTGCAGTCATGTACAAGTGTAGACCCAGACTAGTCTGCACCCTGTGCTGTCTGATCAGCGTATACACGGTTAGTCATCCAGTCAAACAATCATTACAATCTGCACTATAAAACATTACTCACGAATTGAAACAATCATATCCATGATTATACGGATGGTCTAGTGCACGGGTGTGTTTTCGTATGTACCATACTGAAATTTTAGTAACAATTTTGAATGAGATTTCCACCTAATATACGCCTACTATGACCTATACTGTTTCATTACAGTAGTCTACAGTACGATACCGTACCATACAATGTCAAATGAATGATGTAGCCTCTAATCAGATTTCATTTTATTTATTTGCTGAATATAACTGAAATTAAAGTAAAAATTAAATGTTGACAAACCCAGAAGCAGGATCTACCTAATGAAATATATAATTCTTATGACACAGCAACAAGTGATGTTTTCTCATGTGCTGTGTAAATATCTTTTACGACCAGTAGAAACATCCTGGGGCTAACCAGGGGATTACAATATCTTTGAAATTCAGATGGCAGTATATGACACTCTTTGATGTGAAATATGGTTCACTATCTTACAAAACCTGGCATATTGTCTCTGCCACCATATAGAGCTAGATTAGCTTGCAAAAGCAGCAGTCTGATAATTGTATGCACACTTTGCAGGATCTGGATTATTTACCTTTCCATCAATGAAACACATGTTCTGCATCTAAGCAATATGTATCGTTACCAGGCTACATAAGGTTGATATTTGATCAGGAGCTAAACTGGTTACCAATCCAAACCCCAAACTCCATTTCTCCAATCACAGCCACAAATGTGTAGTCCCCGTTCGTACACCGGTGGCAGATACGCTTTACAACTACTTCACGGCGCGGTTGCGTATCACGTGATTTTAATGGAGGCAGCCTAAAATCCACATGGAGTGGAGAGTGCATAAATAATGGAAATTTAGAACCAAATATATGTGGATTATAATAAATACAAGTCGAGTAAAGACACGATATGTCTTTAATATAGCTATATAATGCAAATGTATCGGTTTTGGGGAATGTGTTATTCTCCTTTAAGTTGCTGCTTATTCGTAACATAACAAAGACGTACGTCCAGCTATCCATGAGTCCCGCGTTACACGAGCCGTGCTAATTGGACAATTGGACTGTCAAGTCACATGGTCAAGTACCCTAATACAGAGTTAGTGTATTCTGGACAATCGCAATGCAATACAATAATACAATATTCCTTTAATCACCCAGCCATACATATGGCAAAATGAGGTGTATAGTTTCAATAAATTTGAACAAGGCTTCAGGAAATAGCATGTATATGAATCATGGGCACTGCTTACAGTGCATCATGACGAGGACAGAAAGCATGTTACCGTTGTTCCGAATAGTGTAAGATCCCGGTCAGATGGCGCTTTTGTGCAATCCGACATGGATTTAGACTGCCCAATCAATATATAATTTTAGCTAATTAGTTCCTATAGTGACTATCGCAAGATGTGTTTATATGTCGTCATGCTGCACTACACAAAAGTACCTACAACACGAGTAAGATGAATATTATATGTTTGTACATGAATTATATTTTCAAGTAAATAGTTATTGTATAAAGTATTATATCTGACCACAGTCAATTTGAAAAGAAAAGGTAATCTGAAACATATATGTGTGGGAGAGCTAGTCGTACATAAACGTAATTATCTGTATAAATTTACATATTTTTTTTCAAATCGTTGACATTGTTAGTACTCATTAGTCTTTCGAATTTGTATGTGTTTGCATTATTATAGTAATAAGGTTTAATATAATGTTTCTTTATGTGTTTCAAATTCTTGCAGCCTAACAGATGGTGGTATTCGTCTCCTATGTCATTTTTACAGAGTATGCATTGTCATTATCAAAATATCTTTAACTGCCGTAATCCATTTACATTTTCTTTTTTGGTTATTTGTCGTATTTCTGTAAAAACTGTGTATAATAGTATATCATATTGATGCTAATTTTCTGTCATTTGAATTATTTAGTCTTGCCCAAAAAGAAACCATTTTTGTTTGAATATCTACATTTATTGGAACTACACCAGTTTCGCCATATACCATAACATTTGGTGTGCTTTTTTTTCATATTTAATATTATCTTTAGGTATTATTTTAGCTGGACCCTTTCTATTACATCTATGTTTCCAAATCCCCAAAGCTCACTTCCTTATGTTACTATCGTTTCACGAGTTTGTCAAATAGTTCTATCTGCATATTTCTATAGGTAAATTTAATGACTTTGACCTTTTTATTAGACTATACATTGCATTTTGCTCTAGTACCTTGTTCTGCATATGTTTTTTCGTTGATGTAAATGAACTTTTTTTATTAATGAAAAGTCCAAAATATTTATATTCGGTGACTATGTCAAGGATATTATTTTGGTAGAAAAATTCGTGATTATTGCTTTTCTCCGGTTATTAGAAAACACTACTATCTTCGTTTTACTAGTATTAACAATTAGTCTCCATTCATGAAAATATCTTTCATATTCATTTATTGCATTTTGTACATCTTCTGCTGATTCATTTAATATTACAGTACCATCTGCGTATAGTAGTACGAATAATTTAAGATAAACAAATACATCTTCTTCTAGTGCATGCTGTCTACATTCTATACCTCTTACATTTTTGCTTTCAAGAAAATTTTTCTAAATAATTTAAGTGCAATGAGAATAAAAAATGGTGACAAGTTTTCCCTTGCCGGACGCCTTTATTATTATGGACAATATGATGATTTGTCGCCATTAACCATTACACATGATTTAATATTACTGTATATGTTTTTGATTAAAGTGTAATATTTCCGTTAATGTTGTATTTACGCAGCTTGTACCATAAGCCAGATCTCCATACCGTATCAAATGGCTTGCCTGTTTTAGATCAATAAATGCACAAACTAATTTATTGTTGTGGTACCGTAATATATCTAATAAACTATACAGTACGAACATATTATCGGTAGTCCGAAATCCTCTTTTATATTCTGTTTGACATTCATTTATTAAATTACTGTTTTCTGCATAAGTTTGCAGTCTGTTATTAATTACTGAGGTAAAAAAATGCCCCAATCAGCTAACAAGCGTTATCGGCCTATACTTTTCTGGTTTCGATGCATCGCCCTTGTGTTTATAAATTGGATTTATCATGCCGACAGTCCACGCGTCTGGTACCCGTCCTGAGTCTAGGACAGGGTTGGCCGGGAAATACCGGGGGCGGGGAATTCCCGGCGGGAAATATTCCCCACCCCAAAGTGGGAAATACCGGGAAATACCGGGAAATATGAATTTTGATGTTATTATTTGATAATTAAAGTTATTTAAATTAAATTAAGTTTTAAGCTCAGTAATAGTTAATTAAACAATCAACAACTTAATAATTAGATATAGGGTTAATTACAATGTATAGATCTGTTTCATTCCCAACTAGGGGTACTCATCAGGTGGAATATTTGGCAACCATGACATTTATATTTTGGTTGTATTATTTTTTTGTAAATTACTTCTTAATTTTTTAGGAAGCATCCGAGTGTCTGCTAGATAAAATTCACAAGGATAACGTCATCATGATCAGACTATGGTTAGACAACAGGCTGTTAATTGTCAACCTTCTTCCACACTAATACATGTATTCGTTATCAAGAAATGATACTAAATGATCTTAGCATGCAAGATGTGCATACACAGTCTCTTACAAGTCTTATATGACTGACAAGTACTGTTGTTTTTATGCTTTGCATTTGTATTACTTATTTGCATTATTATTATGACATTTATTTAACGTGAAGACTGGGCCACGATGGTACGTATGAGATACAGTACCTAAAATCGCTAAAATTAGCCAAAAGCCTACTTATTTGCATGTACATTGATGAGATTTTTAATATACTATAAATAAACTATCAGACTATGACAACAGGCTGTTAATTCAGCCTTCTCTCACACCTTTTGTGTCATACTGTATAATAAGAACCCAGGTGGTCTGTATATGGTCATATCAAGTTGTAAAACAATTATCAACAGGGATTTTCTCAAAATTCCAAAAGCAGCTTTTATTAGTGGCAGGTTACTATAGTAATGAGGGGTGTTCTCATATACATAAAATAGACAGTTGGCAAATACTTAACATAGACTTGTAAATAGGGAAGAAAATTGTCTAGAAAATAATGATGTTTCTTTTCTCTAAATAAACTTATTATTTCTTTTTTTGTTGCAGAATGTTTTATCTGTAGGCTTATCAGTCTACACAGATATAAACCATAGTAGATATAGGGAATATAGAGACTCATATTGACATTTTGGAATGAAAAAGACTACCAAGATTCATATTTCCCGGTATTTCCCGGTATTTCCCAGTATTTCCCGGTATTTCCCGCCGTCCTGGGAAATACTCTTATTTCCCGGGAAATTGCCAACCCTGGTCTAAGATAATATTAAACATTTAACGTAGTTATTTGCCATTAATGGGAACGTGAACTTTATGTGTTCGTTTACAATTTTATCTACGCCATTTGCTTTATTATTTTTAAGTGTTTTGTATATATTTTTTTTCAATTCTAAAAGCGTGATAGGTCTGTTTATTTCTTCATTAATAGCCTCTACAATTTCAGTTTCATGTTCGGTATTAATTTCCGCATTAGTATTTATATTTTCGTTAAAGTTTACGTCTTTGACAAAATTATAAAGTGATGTAAGTGGGGCATCTATTGATTCCGTGAGTATATCACACACCTAATACCTTTATCGATTGCCAGAGACAGAAGTCATACATTTAATCGATGTTTATTGTGTTTGTGCGAGCCGGAAAAGATAGGGCTCTTTCTATAACAGCCATATTATACTCACCTTTATAAATAGAATATGGTACTGTACGAGACCAAGTGGGTGGGTAATGGGATTATTTTTTTAATAGGCATTTTTTTGGTGTCATAGCTCCGAGTCTTCCACCTGTGGTCTTGACACATTAACCCTACGGCGTTTTCGCCCAACGTAAATATAGAGGCTCAGACTAAGCCACATGATTGTTTAGAATTCCGTGGCATCATACCTTGTTCGCCATTAATTCAAGGCACGATTACTGGCGCTAGCTGGCATATATGAGACACGCCATGTGTACAAATTTTACAATATTTTTCATAAATACAGTCAAAAGTTGACAAAACTTAAGTTCATCAAATTACGCAGATGTCCGAAGGTATACAATCACATGGCGTATCTCATATAGTGGGTGATAATGGCACTAGGTCTGTGTGAAATTAATCACGATATGCACTGGTCTAAATTGCCTTAAACTTATTTTTTGAGCGCTTGACTAAACGTCAGATACATGCACCGGTTGTCGTGGACACTTAATCAGTGTTGATCTGATAATACGGGCTTATTGGAATTGCGACCAGTCTCGTCAAACCTGGGACCATTTCACTAAACTTCGTACGATTAAAAATGCTTAAATAAAAGTATGTAAATTTCACATTAACAATGCTTTCTTGTAAACAATTATTGGATTTACATTTATTGAGCATAGCATAATTCCGCAAGTACTCTGAATTGACGTAATTTGACGTAATTTACGGAAACTATAGTACATTTTGTAATCGTATTTATTGAAATTACGCAGATTGTACAAAATCATGGCCTGGCCTGTCTGCATGGCCTGTCTCATATATGGCCGTGACTGGAGAAGCGGGGCTTATGGGATTTGTGGCCAGTGTAGTTCCTGATCAAATAACACACTCCTGTAGCCTGATAATGATCTATATTTCTTGCTAGAAGCATTGCGAGTGTTTCATTGATGGACAGGCGAACATTGCAGATCCTGATCAGACTGGATCTACACTGGTCGCAAAACCATTAAGCCCCATTTTCCCAGTCATTTCCTCATATCAGATCGAGGACCAATTAAGATATTTGACAAACCGCTTGAAACTGCGAAGTAACTGTATTGTGCAATATAATTATGTATACCGATATGCTTACGAAATACCAATAATCTCTCTTTTCGCCGTAACAATGGCAGACAAAATATACTTAAAGGTACATGCCCACTCAGTAGGCACAACATGTTCTTTATATCAGAGACATCATCTGAGACATTTCCTGGTAAAATAAACATTAATTGACTATTTACCCACGTATTGATTGACAGTATTATACATTTTATATCAGACGTAAATTTCCACAGTGATACAATGGGCGATAACCGTGTTTCCTTAAAATGTTAACCGACATTACTATTTATTCTCCGTAATTATTATTTGATGTTCAATGATCATACTTTATAATCTGTTGAAAATACTATTGTTTTAGGTGACGCATTTAATTTGCATAAACATATGAAAAATATCATGCATTATTTGCATATGAAAAAAGCCTGATACGACCGCGCGTTACTATCAGTAAAATAAATATTACTAAATGATTATATCTGTATAGAACTAGTGGAATAGTGACAAAAGTATACACTCATTTAATTTCTATAAATAACCGTTTGTGCCTACTGAGTGGACAAGTACCTTTTAAGCTTTACCACATCTAACCTGGCAAACTATCGAACATTTCTGTGTTTGCACGGCATTTTCACCAAAATATTGTTCCGATATAAGCACTGGATACAAAATTGTATAAGTCACTTTAGTTACTGTGACGCATACAGTTTAATTAGTGTATATACGTTTACATATTGTAATGTATTCCTCGTTACCATGGTAACGGTTTAATTATGTCCACCATGTTAGTACCTCGTGGATGTAGGGATTAACGTTCCCATACGAGTCACTTAGATGTAGACAATGTAGGTTGCGGACCATATACACGTGTGTGTAATTTAACGTTTATATGCGGAATATGCTCTCCAAATTGTCTAAATGTTTTTTTTTTCTCATCCAAAACTTGCTTTGACAACATTTTGGAAGCATTTACAATGCTATCAGACCATTTTGTATTGACAGTGATGACAAAATATAAGCAACCGCAGACGACTTTATGTTTCCCGCTTTCAAATTAAGTGAGAAACGGCATAGGATGTCAGCAAGGCGGATTTACAGTTGTACAGTGAAACCCCTCTAAACCGGACACTCTGGGAGGTCTTCAGGGTGTCCGATTTAGAGAGGTTTCACTGTAAATCAGGCAATTGATCATAATAAGCCATAGTTGTGTACTATGCGATCACGACCAAACATTATCACCTGAGATAAATGATCAAGAAACTTATCAAGAAGAAGATCACAGGTGTTTCTTGGTGTCCGGTTTATAGAGGTTACACTGTACTAAAACTGTTGCAAGTAAGTGACATTTTTACTATCAATTCCTTTCATATTTGTCAAGCGCAGCGAAATGTGACAAAACATTGTATTGTATAGCCCTGCACGTGTCACTAAATACGCACACACATGAATGTCAGACTGTCAGTCACCCCAATCCCACTACCGAGAAGTTAGATTCTAAGATGGTCGTCAACAGTTGAGTTGAAACGCTTATCCTTTATTTCTAAAAATGTTGTCGTTTTCCGCAACGCATTTCGTGTCATCTACACATCATTTTCACATCGTTTCCATTTTTTTAATTAGAAAAACGATGATCATAATTATACCTTGTGACCCAACCGTATTCATGACTGTGCATTGCCTTATTATGTGCAAACCATACAGTTTGCACTAGTTATAGTCTCGGTGTACGAAATATGTCGATGGGTTTATAGAGAATAGTAGGTTAGTGCCGTGAATGGGAAAACATATCTGGCAAGGCTTAGGAAACGGGATGGGCGAGGCTCTGCCGAGCACATCCCGTTTCCGTGCCGCGCCATATACTAACCTACTATTCTATTTATCCCGTTAACACCTACAAATGGCTTTAAAATGCAAAAACAGTAACCCCAGTCACCGAATATATTCATACGCGTGAGTAGGTCGATGTATTGACAGGATATCACGGCACATACGCACTGTGTTGACGGGATAAATAGTGTTAGTCCGTCCGTGCGTCCGTAAAAAACGGGCCAACGTCCGGTGGTTTAAGCTGCGTAACCTAACACAAAATATTCCTTTGACCTATTCCGTAAGTTCCTCAGTTTTTTATTTTTTAGGAGCTTTTATTTGTTCTTCAAAATATATATGAACCCAAAATGTTGGAACGTCCGTAACACAAAACCATAACCCTTACACCGCTATCTTAATTGTGTTGTCGTCTGCTGTTTATTTTCTATTTTCCATTTGTATCATCAAAAACATGCTTTGACAGCCCTTTAGAATAATTTACAAAATGTTTTGACAGCACTTCAGAATCATTTCCATTGGAAATGATTCTGAAGTGCTGTCAAACCATGTTTTTATTTAGAAATAAGGCAATATATAAAAGGCAACAGCAGACGATAATTGTCGTGTGTAGCGGTCTAAGGGTTAACATGTTTTATTTTGCGTTAAATTTGCTTTGTCGGCCGGGATTTTTGTGAGCCTATGTTGGCCTGCTCTAGTAAATTATGTGAATACATATACATGCATGCAAACGAATTAACCCTTCAAGTCTAGAGTCCAGAAAACCAGGAAGTGCAAACACTTTAGATCCAGACAAGCCGGCTCATAATGAGCCGTCTCATCATGCAGGATTTGCAGCACTTGTCCCTAATATTCACTTCTGATAAACAAATCCACTTTCTGTCATTAATGGATTAGTCAAAGCATTAGTATGAACACGGCAAAGTAGGATATCCTGGGTTGAAAGGGTTAAAATGGACATGCATGCCAATACACTGTTCATTATTGACCGTGTTCGCGGATGACAGTTTATCAATTACACGCCATGGGTCGATTTGTCACTTAATACTGTAATTTCCGCTTCGGTGCGCGTCGTTGGTTTTGTGGATCCGCTAAGGCTTAAAATAGATCTGACATGTATTGTGGAGTATTGTTTTGTCGGAAATAAACATGGCGATGAAGGTATGTATAGTTGACATGTGAATATCACTTCATAATAGTTTATACTTTGTGTTGGATTTACTCGTTATCCCATGAAGTTTGGATATGAACAAAAGCGGCCATTGATTCAGCAACTGCAGGAAACATGAGTGTACAGCATGCAAACCATAGTAACCGCTAAAGTACACAGTAACATATTATTGCACCCCTAAGGCTAAGTAACTGGAATGGACTTTGATATGTTAACTTTACAACCAATTAAACCAGTCCAAAAATGGTTTACAGACTAGTCCGTTTATGAAAAGGGGGTGTTTTTGTTCTAAACACATATGAACATTACTTGCAAAAAGTGCAGATCCGGATGAGACGGCTCGTTACAAGCCGGCTCATCTGGATCTACACTGTTTGCATGAACCGCTATAGCGGACTTTCAGGTTCAAAGGGTTATTGTGTGTGTGTACGGTACAAAACACAACACATTGGTCATTATCCTTGTACTATGTTCATGTGTATTGCACAGGCACACTAAATATTTAAAGTGATCATCACACCAGCGTCACTCAAACAAATCAATACTTCCTTCAGGACATGCTGCATGCCTGGACACAAACGCTAATTTAGTCAATATCTCTATACAATCCCACTCGATTTTGCTGTACGTATATCAATACACGGGTTTAAGTAACAGAACAATGTCTATAACTGCATTGACTATACCTAAAAGTATCAGCGAAAAAAAATAATTAAAATATGTGTGTTGCTCTGTCTTTAATTTATATATCCCCGGCATACGTAGTATGTCGAGGGGTATATAGTTTTCGTAATTCCGTCTGTCCTTTTGTTTGTCCGTCCGCGTGAAAGCTTTTGGGTATCAATTATCTCTGTAACGGTAAGTCGGATTGACCTTAAACTTCATATACTTCCCTATCATCATGCATATGTTAATTCCATACCACACCCATGCGGCCTTCATGTCCAAGGTCAAAATACTTAGAAATGTGCGTTCGTAAGATTTGCATTAAACTTTTCGGGTACCCAATATCTCTGCAACAGTAAGTCGGATTGACTTCCAACTTCATACTTCTTTATCATCATTCATATTTTCATTCCATACCACACACATGCGGCCTTCATGACCAACGTCAATGTCAAATTACTTAAACATGTGCGTTTTTTAATTTTTTTAAATATTTGCGTTCCAGGAGACGGTCGGCTGTGTACGTGAGACCCCTGCACACATTCTCTAGTTTAAATTACTTCTACATTTAGGTACAGTGACTCTCAGATTCGCGCAAACTTTCCAACCTTTTACGGTTATATAAGATTGCAAAATCAATGATTTGCTTACCCTACTATTACTTTTCAACAAAATTTAAGATTGAGCCTATTTTTTTATTTTTGAAAATTTGGTCAGATATTGATTTCATTACGAAAACAATTTCCCCATATTAAATCCCCGTAGACATCTTCATAGACTTAGAACTTTGCACTTTTGTCTTGCAAGTCGTAAAACTTGTAAACCATAATTATAGTTGGAGACTTTATATTTCGTGTTTGTCTTCCTTACGGTGTGTACATACATGTAGATGGGCAACTTACATTTAGACCTTTTGATTAGACGCCCGGGTATAGGATTATCGTTCACCTTTGTATTTTGAATTTCGCAATTTTGCCTTGCAAGATGTATTTGTTTTAGAACTGAATTTAACTGGTTACTTCATATAATTATGGCATGAGCTTTCTTCCTTACGGTGTCCAGATGCGCGAAGTAATTTCGAGATTTTATTGGACTCTCTGGTCATGGACTTATAATTCGCCATTTTTCGCCTTGTATGTAGTAAAACTGTTAAACCCTAGCAGCTGGACACTTAATGTTTGGTAATACTATGTGGCTTCCTTATGGTTTCATGAGAAGCGCACTGTGAATTTAGATATGTGTATGCCCCCGGTTTCGGTAGAGCCGGAGGCATATATTGTTTGGACTGTGTGTCCGTCCGTCCGTCCGTCCGTCCGTGTGTCAGCCCGGTGCATTGAGAAGTTCGCAGGGGGGTTTCTCAATTATGTCATAACTCTTATATCCCTTGAAGGATTAGTTAAATAGTTCAATACAGCATACTTGTGGACAAATGTCACGCATCAATGCTGCCCTTAATATGACATTGACCTTTTTACGTTCACAACTTGTTCACACATTTAGAAGTTCGCCGGAGTTTCTCAATTCTGTCATAACTTCTATATCCATTGATGAATGACTTTACTATTTCAATACATCATACTTGAGGACAAATGTCACACATCCATGCTGTCCTTAATATGATCTTCACCTTTTGACCTTCACAACTTTGAACGTATTGCTCTTTAAAATGAAAATTATTTTAAAGTGCTGTTAAATCATGTTTTATTGAGAAAAAAGAAAACATTTAAAATATGCCCACTAAGTAGGCACACAATGTTATTTATAGGAATTAAATAAGTGTATAATTGTGTCACTATTCCACCATTTCTAAAACGTACCAGTGCTCGCTATAGACAGACATAATAATTTAGTAATACTTATTTTAGTGATAGTGATAGTGACTCGCGGTTGTATCATGCTATTTTCATATGCAAATGAGGCATGGTGTTTTTTAATTATTTATACTAATTAAATGCGTCACCTGAACAAATAATATATTCGACTCATAATAAAGTATGATTATTGCACATCAAAACATAAATACTAAGAACAAATAGTAATGTCCGTTAACATGTTAAGGAAACATGGTTATCGCCCCTGGTATCAGTGTGGAAATGTACGCCTGATATACCATGTATAATAATGTCAATCAATACGTGGGGTAATGGTAAATTAATGTTTATTTTGCCAGAAAATGCATATCTACGGACAATACAAACTATCGGTCTCCCACTATTATAACCTACCGTACTGAGTGGACACCTTTAACCTTTACTACGCTGAATTAAATGTTGCCGTCTGCTGGAAATGTTTCATTTTCAATATTTCTCGATAAAAACCTGCTTTGACAGCATGAGAATCGTCTCCGGTGGAGACGATTCTCATGCTGTCAAAGCAGGTTTTTATACGGTTCTCATGTGCTGCCAAAACCGGTTTTTTGTTAAGAATTAAGGCAAAAGTGAAAAACAGCAGACGACAATTTTCGTCCCCGCGTAGTGAGGGTTAATCTCTAATCATGCTAACGTACTGCATGCGTGCAACAAGGTACAGTATTACACGTTTCGTAACGTCAGTTTTCACATCCGGGTGTCGTTTGCATATCGTAAATAACACTCAAGGACAGGTATTCTTGCACAAGAGCACTAGACTATGACCCACTCATGACGCCACCCTTAGCCTGCTGAATTAAATTGTTTCATCATTTCCGCTGCGTTTTTTTTTTATCTTTCATTGTTCGCAGCACAGAGCATGGTTTGACAGCAATTTAGAATCATTTCCAATGGAAATGATTCTAAAGTGCAACCGAACCATGCTTGTTATTGGAAAAGCAGACAACATATGAAACAACAGCAGACGACACGTTTCGTTTCCCGCCTTATATGGGTTAGCAGATATTTCGCTGGGGAAAATAAAAAAGTCGCCACTTCAAAAAAAAATAAAACATTGGCGATAAAAAATTACAATTTTCGAAAAAACAAATTTAAATTATTTTTTTTTTCGAAAATTATAATTTTTTATCACCAATTTTTTATTTTTATAGCCAATTACGAAAGTGGCGATCGCCAGCGGAATCCCTGGGTTAGTCTAAGCATACACTAACCTACTGCATGTGTGCAACAGCAACCAGTGTCAGTGTTACAAGTTTCGTAACAGTCAGTTTTCCCAGCATATCGTAAATAATATCAAACCAAGTGTGCATGCACTAGAGGGCAGACAGCGTTGAATAGGGCACTAGACTATGACCCAGTCCTGAGCAATTGTCACCGTATCCAAGCGTGTTTATGTGGTTACAAATCACGTCACACCTGTACGATATCTTGTAAAACATACAATGTACCCGACAGAAAAGAAACGCGACCTTCTATATTTGCCAGTATATATCTTTGTGTAATTACGTGATTGCATGTTTACATGAAAACGTAGCGTCAAAGACGAACATCTTATTATGTTTGTTGCAATATATGTATAAGTTATTGTTCACATATTGGATGGTTAAGGAATTAAATGCCAGGGAAATTTCAATGATACAGGATGGCGTCCAAGATGGCGGCCACTCTATGATAAAACCATACACGAGTTAACCCTTTGAACCCGAAAGCCCGCTATATCGGTTTATGCAAACAGTGAAGATCCAGAATGAGCCGGCTCGTAACGAACCGTCTCATCAGGATCTGCACTGTTTATTTGAAAGTACTTTTCATATTTTTGAGAAAAACAAATACCCCCTTTATTTTTTATAAATGGAATAGTCTGAAAATCATTTTGCGATGATTGGATTGGTTGCAAAACGAAAATATCGCAGCCCATTCAGTTACTTAGGGGTGAAAGGGTTAAAATTAACAGTATTTATCAGAAAATGATACGCATCTGAGGCCGGTTTCACTAAACTTCGTACGACTAAAATGTTCGTAAGTGCACAATTATGATAGTCTGTAAATTTCACATTAACTTTGTGTTCTTGTAAACCATTATTGGATATACATTTATTGACCATATGCAGCCTATGTTCAATACATGTAAATCCATCAATTGAAAATTCCAGACGATCCTAAATTTGCACTTACGAACATTTTAATCGTACGAAGTTTAGTGAAACGGCCCCCTGACTTTTAAGAACATAGCAAGGTGCATGCATATATTAAGTATTTATATTTGAATTAATTTATGCATACAGTAGAACATGCGCTGTTCAGGTATTATCAAATAGGTTGAACTTCGCAAATAAACTATAAATTATATAAATCTGGCGTTATTATTATTTTATTTATTATTAAATAACTTGCTTCATTATAACCAAGCTATTTAATAATAATGACTTGCTTCACTGTACCCACTATGACCGGGCATTGAAGGTGTTCAAGCCAATGTCCAACCTTACTATAGTTATAAGCGGAAACGAAATAACCACTATACTATAGTACATACTTGTTTCTTTTTTTGTCCGGTATACTTACAGTGACATGACCGTACATTAGTATACGTTATCTAATAACTCAATTGAACTGGCGAGCACTAACATGACTCCCACGTATCTAATAACTCAATTGAACTGGCGATGCACTAACATCTCCCACGTATCACGTATCATATGATTCCCCCCTGATTTCGTTATATGATACAAACCATGCTGTATTGTACGGTGGGATCTCTCTAAACCGAACACACTATGAGGACTGCAGAGTGTCCGGTTTATAGAAACTCCACTGTAATTAAGAATTCCATGAACGATTTTTGTTATTTTCCATCATGAACAGACACGACAATGACATAAATTACAGTGAAACCCATCTAAATGAAGGACAGTGGGGTCGCCAGGTTGTCCGGTTTAGAGAGGCTCCATTGTAATTAAGAATTCCATGAACGGTTTTTGTTATTTTCAATCATGAACAGAATTAGAGTGAAACACGTCTAAATGAAACACAATGGGTCGCAAGGGTGTCCGGTTTAGAGAGGTTTTACTGTACCTACATGTATTATACGATGTGACACATCTCATGAAAACTCTTTACAACATTTTAAATATTCTCCGTAATTGGCGTAGAAATGTTCAGAGCTATATGTATGTCATTTTCGTTAACATTAGACGTCATTTACAGCACACATCACTGTGTATGTGACAGTTTTCCGCAAATCTTGTCTTCGGTACAATAGCACATGGCGTGTCTCATATATTGAGACACGCCATGCGATTTTGTACCTCATATTTTCCAAATATAGAAGAATATATGCAGGTATGGTTACATTATAATTAATTAAAACCACAGACGGGCAAGTGTCTTTATATAAAGGGTTATTCATTGTACATGTTTGAATAGCGTGAAATGATACAAGTGTACGTCGGCTTCCGCGTAAAAACGAGTAAAAAGCATGTGTATAATATTTGGGGGGCATTTGCCATCTGCGTATGATTTTTGTGGGCGGAGCCTAATTAATAATGACTGCGGGAGAGTGCACGCTGGTGACAACTGGTGTTCTCTTCACGGTGTATTATTTGTAACTTGACAATTACGGGGTGTCTCTCACATATAAAGCCATCCATATAATAGCTTTAAACGTAATGTATTGATTGATATAGCTGGATCATGGTTATGCCGCTACTAATAGTCATGATCACACTTTACAGTAATACGTACAATGACTAGGTAAGTATAAAATACATGTACATGTACATGTAGTGCATGTATATGTCACAGTCGCAACTCAACACTAACGCATACCTTTATGGTCAGACTTAAAGGTACATGCCTTTTACATGTTCTTTATAGGAATTAAATATTTGTGTTACTATTCCACCAGTTCTAAAATTACTAGTGCCCGCTATATATACTGAGCAAAACTAGAAACGTCCCTCCATGTTTAAGGAAAGATTCATCAAAAACCAAAAGGGTTACTTTTAAAAATCAAAATGGAAAAACAAGTTCATTCATTTCTGTATCAAAGCCAATAAATTGCATTTGGATATCTTGTTAAATATTCGATAGATAACCGGCCAAGGGCGGTAGGGGTCAAAATCAAAAATCACAAAAACTCAGAAACGTGTTACTTTAATGTTTAGAGATGGAATTTCAATAAGTAATGTGGCAAATTCAGTAAATCTCGTTAGTACCGAGTGTGGCCCCCCATTTGCATGAATGCATGCAATGATCCTACGACGCATCGACGTGACGTAACGCAATACCAGTGCGTTGGGCAAATTCCTCCATTCCCGTTGTAACGCCCGTGTAAGATCGCGAACATTGTCAACTGATGGTTAGCTCGTGCTTTGCGGCCCAGCTCATCCCATATGTGCTCAATGCGATTGAGATCCGGGAGACCGCGGGCCATGGCATGACGTCGACGTTGTTTTGCTGTAAGTATTGAGTGGTGACCCTGGCTACGTGAGGGCGGGCATTGTCGTGCATCAATGTCACACCAGGACCATGCTGACGGATAAATGGTAAGGCATGTGCATTTAGCACATCTGCAACATAACGTTGTGCATTGATGCCCTGTACAACAACCAAATCTGTCTTCCGGTTTCCCATGATCCCACCCCAGACCATTACGCTCCCTCCCCCAAACCTGTTCTTCTCAACAATGCAACAGTCGGTGAATCTTTCATTTTTACGCCTGTATACCCGTAATCTTCCGTCAGCATGACTAACTGTGAACCGAAATTCATCGGTGAACAAAACTCGGTTCCAGTCAGCCCTTCTCCAGTTCAGATGACGTCGCGCCCATAACAGTCTGGCAGCACGGTGACGTTGGGTCATTATCTGACCAGTGTATGGGCGGCGTGCCCGGATTGGTTGTGCGTTACGACGTAACCGGTTGCGAATGGTCTGCCCTGAGACACCGTATCGCCTAGCAGTGACTGTGGCTGCCAATCGACGTTGACATAAGTGCGTCAACGTAATGTAACGATCGGCTCTAGCCGTCGTTACAGAGGCCTACCAGGTCGCTGCCGATCGTGAACAGCCCCAGTCTGCTGGTACCGGGCTGCAAGACGATCAATCGTCTTCCGACAGCAACCAAACCGAGGCGCGACCGCCCTGGCGGCCATCCCACCCGCAAGCATCCCAATTGCCTGATTTCGCTCGTTTTCGGAAAGCCGTGGCATATCGAAAACAGTGAAAAATTAAAAAGTTTTTTTAATTTTCCGAATAGCCCCTATCGCATGAATGGTACGACATGAACTGAATCACCTTATCGATGACAAGTATAGCGTGCACGTGCAAAAAGTGGAAATCAACGTTCCGGTCACTGACCGCTATGTAAACCGTGTGTATCGGCTAAACTCTACACGATCGTATTCTGAACATCGCCACGGTTTAAAATACATGTACTTTGAACATGTGGTACATACATAGACAGAGCTACACCGGCTATAAAACAGGGACTCATATAGTAATATTTATTTTACTGATAGTGATGCATGGTGGTATCAGGCATTTTTCATATGCAAATGAGGCATGATATTCGTTTAATTATTTGTTCACCTGAAAAAATAGTACTTTCGACAGATTATAAAGTATGATCATTGTATATCAAAATATAAATACAGAAAATAATTAGTAATGTCCGTTAACGTTTTAAGGAAACACGGTTATCGCCCTGCCCTATCAGTGTGGATATTTACCTCTGATATAAAATGTAATAATGCCAATCATTATGTGGGGATGTGAATGAATGTTTATTTTGCCAGGAAATGTCTCTGATAATGTATCTGATATAAAGAACATTGTGTGCCTACTGAGTGGGCATGTACCTTTAATATTCAATGTATTACACTCGATCCAATTTGCATGGCATCATGAGGAACTGACATGCCGGTGCTTTTGTACCTGTAGCCGATTTCATCAACATTGCAAAGTATACTTATCTAGCAAAGTATACTTTGAGGGAGAAATATTCAATTTAAGAATAAATTTAGTATACTGAATTTATTACATTATCACAGCCATTTTGGCTGTGATAATGTAATAAATTCAGTATAATAATTCTGCATACTTTTAATAATGAAATATATTAAGTCGTTAGTTCTATATGATATAATGCATTTCGGGAATAATAAATGATTACTCCCTCAAAGTATACTTTGCTATAAAAGTATACTTTGCAATGTTGGTGAAATAGGCTACAGATATTATACGACATGTGCGCTTTTTCATGAAATGTATTTACAGAAACTGTGATATTTTCTGTAAATGACGTCAAAAGATAATGAGATTTTCATAGCAAATGCTGAATTCTCGGACATTTCGTCAACGTTCGATGTCATTTAAGGAAAATATCGTAAGTTTTGTAAATTTGTTTCATGAGATATCGCTCAAGTTCTTAGGTACAAAATCACATGGCGTATCGCATACTATATTGTCATGTCATGCTGTACGGTTTAGCGGAGATTAACTTAAATATTCACACACCGTGACCGAGACACTCGCCGGCGATTGCCGTGTTTTCTGTATATAACGTAACTATACGATATATTCATATGCGATCTGTAGCCGATTTCATCAAAATTGCAAAGTATACTTTTCTAGCAAAGTATACTTTGAAAGAGTAATCATTTATTTTTCCTGAAATGCATTATTTCATATAGAACTAACGACTGCATATTATTTGATGATTACAAATATGCAGAATTATTATACTAAATTGATTACATTATCACAGCCAAAATGGCTG